>OZ004717.1:10453356-10506486 GCA_963924515.1 Vespertilio murinus | reverse complement strand
CCCTCTTCAGTCCCCGCCCCCTCCGCGTCAGTCCCCGCCCCTTCCCCCGCGTCAGTCCCGCCCCTCTTCCCTCTTCAGTCCCCGGGCGGGGCGAGGGGCCGGGATTGAGCGCTGGAGGAACAGCCGGGGTTTTTTTTTACTTGTTGGACTGCGGGCAGAGAGAGATTCCTGTTTCGTCCTCGGCTCTTCTCATTTTTCAGGAAAGCAAAGCATGTTAACCGTTCCCTATAATGAGGCTTGTTTTTCTGGTGAGAGAAGTCGGCAGGAAGTCACTTCTCCAGGCGGGAGAGAAACCGAAAAGGATGCTCTCTGCCCTGGCCGGTGTGGCTCAGTGGATAGAGCGTCGGCCTGCGGACTGGAGGGTCCCGTGTGTGAGTCCGGTCAGGGGCATGTGCCTGGGTTGTGGGCACATCCCCAGCAGGGGGTGTGCGGGAGGCAGCTGATTGACGTTTCTCTCTCATTGATGTTTCTAACTCCCCATCCCTCCCTCTCCCTTCCTCTCTGTAAAAAAATCAATAAAATATATTTTTAAATTTTTTATTTTTATATATTTTATTGAGTTTTTTTTTTTTTACACAAAGAGGAAGAGAGAGGGATAGAGAGTTAGGAACACCAGCTGCCTCTTGCACACCCCGCTACTGGGGATGTGCCCGCAACCAAGGTACATGCCCTTGACCGGAATCGAACCCGGGACCTTTCAGTCCGCAGGCCGACGCCCTATCCACTGAGCCAAACCGGTTTCGGCAATAAAATATATTTTTAAAAAGTAATGACTGAAGCCTTGAAGGAGAACAGAATGGTACAAGTAAGGAAAAGGCTGAGGCAGGATGCCCATTTTAGGGAATAAGCAGAGAAAAAGGAGCCAGAGATGGATGATGCCCGGTTTATAATAGGTGCCCAGGAAATAAGATAAAACATCCCCTTTTAGATGCAAAAAAAACCCCCCCAAAAAAACAAGCACAGTCCTGTCTAGGAAATACATACTGTAACCACGTTAGACCTTTTAGACCACAGACTGCTCATATCTGTGCTTCTCACCTAAAAGAGGCCGCTCTGTCGCCTGCTTTTCAGACTTATCCCTGGAAACATTTTCAAGTAAATATTCCCTTACAATGTTTTTAATGGCATCCACCAGAGTATCCTCTCCATAGAAAGCTCCCCAAAGTGAGAATGAGGAGAGGAAGAGCCCATCCGATTGGGAACCTTGATGCTTTGGGTGGGGATGGAAGGGTAGGCACGAGAGGACCAGAGCGCCCGGGCGAAGGCTGGGGCGGGGCGGATGGAGCGCGGGGCGGAGCAAAGACTGGGGCGGGGCCTTGGGAGCCTATGGGGGCGGGGCTTGCGGGGCGCGGGAGGAAGAGGCGGGGGAAGGGGCGGGGCAGATGGAGCGCGGGGCGGAGCAAAGGCTGGGGCGGGGCCTAGGGAGCCTATGGGGGCGGGACGTGCGGGGCGCGGGAGGAAGGGGCGGGGCCTGGGAGGGGCGGAGCAAAGACGGGGGCGGTGATTGGGGGCGGAGCAAACACTGGGCGGGGCCTGGGGCGGGGCGCGCAGGAAGGGGCGGGGCGGCCGTGGGGGTGTAACGGTCACTCGGGGCGGGCGGTTCAAACCTGAGGAGGGAAACTCGGCGGCCCCACGCGAACCTGGCGTGGTGGGCGTTGCCATAGCGCATCTCCCCGGGGGGCGAGGCCGCGGCTCCTCCCGGGCTCCTCCCGGGCTCACCAGGCAGAGCTGCTGCTTCTTCTCTCCCCTCCCGCCCTTCGCGGCTCGGCGCCCGGCCCCGCGGGTGCGGCGGCCCCTGGGTCTCGAGTGGGTGAGAGAGTGTGTGTATGGGGGGGGGAACCCAGGTGTGTGGGGCCTCGGGGCGTCCCTCAGCCCCGCGCCCCACTTTGTTTTCCAGGTGCTGGGAGTAGAGAGCGCCTCGACACCGTCCCTTGGCCCGCGGGGCTCCAGGTGACACCGCTCGGCCCCGGCCGGCCAGCGGCCCTCGGGGCCGGGGCCGCGCCCCGTGGGGAAGGTGGGGAGGGAAGACCGTTACCCGGCCGCGCGCGCCCCGAGCTCCTCGGGGGAGGCCGGTCGGCGCCCCGCTCACACGGGAGGAGCCCCAGAGACCCCGAATTTGGGGTTTTTCCTCAGCCCCTAACACCGGCTGGAGAAACCCAGGGTGGTAAAAGTCCCGCTGACTGGAAAAGCCGAAGGAAATTTAATGTGACTGAGGCCTTTTTCCGAGCGTGAGAATCCCCGCCCGCCCCGTGTCCTTTCCTTCCACGCTACTGCCCGGTTCCGTGGGTTCCTCACCCTCCACTTTTCTCTTGAAGCGATATCCCTCTGACATGAATTCTGAAGGCAAAGTGAGAGATGTTCTTGGTGGGAAACCTGCGTAACTTTGGCGTCTGAGAGCTCAAGATTTACTGGGGGTAAGACTTCCCACTTGATCTGATGAAGGAGATCTGGTTTTAATGTAGTTAAATACGTATTTCATTATCCTGTTTGACAAGTGCTTCCCCCCCCCCCTTTTTTTTCTTTCTAAGAGCACAATAGAGAGAATCGTCCTCCACCCTTTATCAGGAGCCTGGTGTTAAAAAACTGAATATTAAGGAGGCTTGTTTGATTCGCCAGGGAACCGTTGAGTCGGTAAAATTAAGTAAGTCGACGGGAATTCTGTGATTTGGCGTGCATTTTATTTTATTTTTAAGATATATTTTTATTGATTTCGGAGAGGAAAGGAGAGGGAAAGAGAGATGGAAACATCAGTGATGAGAGAGAATCATTGGTCGGCTGCCTCCTGCACGGCCCCTCCTGGGGATCGAGCCCACAACCTGGGCACGTGCCCTGATGGGAGTTGAACCCCAGACCCTTCAGTTCGCAGGCCAAGGCTCTGCCTTCTGAGCCAGACCAAAGGGCTAGCATGAATAATTTTAAATAATTTAAAAGTTAGTTTTGAAGAACCAAATTTTCTTTCAGACCAGTGTCAAGAGAGTAGAAAGATGACCATCTTGACAACAAAGATAGCACGTTTGAAGCTACATTTAAAATATATATGTTTTATTGATTTTTTTATTTTGATTTTTTTTTACAGAGGAAGGGAGAAGATATAGAGAGTTTGAAACATCAATGAGAGAGAACACATCAATTAGCTGCCTCCTGCACACTCCCTACTGGGGATGTGCCCGCAACCAAGGTATATGCCCTTGACGGAATCGAACCTGAGACCTTTGAGTCCGCAGGCCAATGCTATCCACTAAGCCAAACCAGTTAGGGCAGAGGCAACTTCAAATGTGTAGATGAAGAGGAAAAAATTAGGAAGGTGTGTGTGTGTGTGTTATGTTTATAAAAGTAGCCTAATGGTTTTTTATGGACTAATTATTTTTATAAACCTTTATTGTTAAAAGTAGTACATATGTCCCCCTTCTCCCACACCACTTACGCCCCACTTTATTTCTAACAATTTGCCTCTCAGTTTCCCAAAGTGTAGCACGACGAGACACCTAGTGGTGAAGTAGTAGAATAGTTGTATTTGTTTTAAGTTTTTGAAAGGATCCCTTGACTTAATTTTGCCAAATGACATGAACGAAACTGTCACTAAAATGACTCTTAGTGAGGGGGAAGCATTCGTGGTTGGGGGTGAAACATGCTATATTTTATTAATACATTTGAAAACAATTTGTTTTAAAATACAAAAATTCTAGAAAGCAAAAGTTGATAGTCTTGGCTGGTAAGCATGTGCAAAAGATAGCAGTGATTCTCAGGATCTAAGGGGATCGATATCATAAAGAAACATGTGTAATTTGCCAGAAAAGAATATAGGTTAAAAAAGACTAAGATACTTTGCCAAGTAATAATGATGTAATGATCATTATAAAGAAACCATTTGATTTTGTAGTTAGAATAGCAATTAAAAAAACACCTCATGTATTCAAATATTTAACTGATATAACTTAGGCATAAGTAAATTACTTTCCCATTAGAGTCTAAATATATCTTCTCAGGAATTTTTAATAGATTAAAAATTATATTTGGCCTGGAGAAAACTTTGAAAGAAAACAGTTATCTTAGTATCCTTTGATATCTTTCTTCCTTTGAGTTAAGATTTAATTTGAGTTTCTAAAAAGAAGGAATGTGATGATACTGTTGGAAAAATTAAGGAGTAAAGTATTTGCTAGTGTCATTCCTTACAAAATTACCAAGTCACATTTATTTAAGTAATTGAAATTTATATTTGGAATTTCAAGAACATTATAAAGAGTGGATTTACCACAAATAGTGGTATTTTAGTGCTGTTAAAATCATAAGGTAATAAAATCATGTAAAAATTATACTGCCAGATTTTTTTTCTCCTCAAGTATAGTTCAAGAAAAATCTTTGCATGGTGCTTAGACTATGCAGAGTCAAATAAAAAACAACTTATTGTCATAAAATTTCTGTTATCTGTACTCATCACAAATAGTATATTTTGGTGTAAGTTGTCAGGCTGTGCATTTCTTTTTATTTTTTTATTTTTAGGCTGGGCATTTCCAAGGAAGAATAACACTGTTTTCACATTTTAGAAACAGGTTTTGAAGATGTCAGAAAGACATTCAGGCCAAGTTGGAACTGGAGTAGGAAATGAGATGGACTCTCCTGTCAAAGTCACGTACTCCAGCTTCAGAGATTTTTGTTCCACATTTTCATTTCCAGATAATGACTACAGTGAGTTCTTAAAACCTTGCAGCTTTGATAAAGATAAAGAATTTTGGGTAAGGAAGCACGAAGATCCAAAATTAAACTATGAAATTTTTGAAACAAGTCTGGACTTAACAAATCCAGAAACCCCTACTAAAAAAAAGAGAATTGTCTTCTTTAAGAAGAAATCGGCTATACCCCCAGACTTTTGCGAAACTCCTACACTCAATGGAAAACGTTATTTACGGTGGCCCAGAAGGCTGAATGATTCTTTCTCTCCTCTAAAAAGAAGTCTTGAATCACAAGATAGTTCTATAGAAAGTTGTTTAAGCGAGGTCCTCAACTTTGAAACAGATAGTCCAAGCAGTGCTTCAAGTTTTCCAAAGCAAAATGATTTTAGTGCTTTAGTTACTAGTACTTTGAAAACAGAAGAAGCGACTTCAAGCCCTCAAAAATTGAGACTTAATTTTTCTCAACAGAAGACTTCCACAGTTGATGAGTCCAAAGATGATTGTGGCCTATTTGAAGTTGAATGTATATCACCAATTCAGGGCAATAATTTTAAAGACTCTATCACCCATGACTTTAGTGATAGTAGTCCATGTGTTAACGATGAGAATACATTTCCTGAACTTCGGGGCTCCTCTAGTAGTGGAACAACTTGTGAAACAGATGAGGACTTATTTGTGACTCCAAAAAATAGCCCTGTTGCAAACATCACATTTAAGGCAAGTCAAAGGCTTTTTCCTCAAGTGAGAAGCAATATTTCAACACCTGAAGACAGTGGTTTTTACTCACTTTTCTTTGATAAATCAGAATCCCTCTCTGACCAGGAGAGTTCTTTTCAAGAAAAGATACTTCAGAAACATAAGGGGACTCTTAAAGTGGAGGACACCATAAGAAGGTCAAGGCGCCTTGGAAGGTTGAGAAGACTGTCCACCCTTCGGGAACAAGGCTCGCAGTCTGAGACAGAAGAGGAAAGCCAGATCACCCACTCTGAATCTGAAACAACACCAGCAGCCTCTTCAGACTTCTCAGAGAGTCAGCCGAGCAGTGATAGTCAGAGTGAGGAACTGACTTTAGGCTTTAATAATTTATCAAACACCCCAGCCTTGCAGTTAGTGCATGAACTCTTTATGAAAAACAAAAAGAAAAGATTCCAGCAAAGTGGTACACGCGAATTCTTAGAAGACAGGGATGAGGCAAAAATAGCTGTACTGCAGTGTGTACTTGCAGGACTGATTGGCAAGAAAATGGGTATAGAAAAACTAGACATCTTAACAGAATTAAAATATAGAAATTTAAAGCATATTCTTGCGATTGTTTTAGATTCCTTGTCTGCAGAAAGTCTATGCAGGTAAGAATTTTTTTTCTGAAATACTTTTTAACACGTTAAGAAATTTTAAAATGTTTAATTTTTTGAAAGAGAATGAGAGGGATAGAGAGAGAAAGAGAAACACTGATGATTGATTGGCTGCCTCCTACATACACTGTATTGAGGGTCGAACCCCTAATCCAGGTATATACCCTGACCAGGAATTGATGGTTTCTGGATTGGTGTTCAACCACTGAGCCATACCAACTGGACAACTTTTTAAAATATGTATATCTTTATTGATTTCAGAGAAGCAGGGCGAGAGAGATAGAAACAGCAATGATGAGAGAGAATCTTTTATCAGTTTCCTCCTGCAAGCCCCAATGTATAGTTCATTTCTTCCCAATTAATGGGTGACTTTCTGTGTGTTCCCTTTCATCAGTCTGCCATAAGATGCATTTACCAGGTTAGGGAGAGGCAACGGCAATTGAAGCAGCCATGGTAGCTGGGAGAATAGTAGTGTTGACAGCTCAAGTATTAACTTAATATGTGACTTCGTTTTTCAACTGTCTTTTAGTAATTAGTTAATTTAGAGTAATAAAAAGACAAGTTGAAGGATTGCTTTAATAGTATAGTCAAGGTTATTAATTAACAAGCAATCACTGAATATAATTTTTTCTTTAGTTGCTTCATTCTCTTAAACTGTGATTTATAAGATAGAAACTTTGTACTGCTGCCCATAATGGTATTTATTATTTGACATTTAGTACTTCCAATGAAGGATTGATTGTTATGTTTGTTTAATGAAAATGACAGACTTGTTAAATACATTTATAAGATAAATTGATTAAAAAAGTAAAAAATCTCTTATGCTATAAATGATAATCATTTGCTGCGTCATGTTTTCAATCTTAGTATCACATTTGAAATGAAATCTTCTTATTCAGTTTCCCATGGACTGACTCATCTTGGCTTTATATTAAACTGTGTTTTTCCCTTAACCATTTATAAGATAATTTCTCAATGTAATGCTGACATATATTTAATAGGATTTCTTTCATATGGTGAAACCATAAGAAACTGATATAGATTAAATCACATTTTTAATGTAAATTTTAGGTTTAAAATTTATTGTCTAAAATCTTTAAAAACAGTTTTTTTAATTAATTGCCATTTACAGAAAATGTTAATCTTGTTGTATATATACAATATAAGGACTGATCTTTTTGTCATAGTGTTTGGAGTGTGAGCAGAAATTGGCGTGAAATTATTGTTCAAAATAAGAAAGCAAATCAGAGGAGGAGATTTTATCTCACACAACTGAAAACAGATGCTAAGGTAATGTATATAATACTTTTATAAAATGGATCCTAAAATATAAACATCTATTAATCCCATATTGCTGGGCAAACAAATTTGATTTTCCTCTCTTTTACCCTTTTCCATTTAGCAAACATTCACTCTTACCTCTTTTCCCAATCTCTATTTCCTTCTGGACTATAAGTGGAGTAGACTACCTAGCATCAAGAACATCTTGTTGGGTTTTGTTATTTAGTGTATGTGCTGTTAGCAGTATTTGAATACTAGTGATATACTGGATCCTATTCAGTTGCTTACAACTTATTCATAGCTCCTGGAAACTTATGGTTACAGCTGTTTGCTTTGGGAGCTTATAATAGTGAAGATATTTATTGCCTTTCTAATGTATCTTTTTAGACTGCTGCTCTACATGCTAATAACAGACTTAAAACACACTTTTTAAAAGCTAGAACCTACTAATATTAAACTTGAAGCCCCATGTACTCCTTACATCTTATTAGGGAGAAACTTGTGATTGTGTATGGCAACCTTTAGGTAATTCTAAAAAAAATATTATTTTCATAGCCTAGCCACGATTTTTTTAAACCTTGATTTCTTAAAGGACTATACTTTTCCCCCTTACTGGAACTCTTTTTCTTTATTTTGGTTTGATTTAAAACATTTTAAAATATATTTTTATTGATTTCAGAGAGGAAGGGAGAGGGGGAGAGAGATAGGAACATTAATGATGAGAGAGAACCATCCATTGGCTGCCTCCTGCATGCCCCCTACTGGGGATCAAGCCCACAACCAGGGTATGTGCCCTTGACTGGAATCAAACCTGGGGCCCTTTAATCTGCAGGCTGACACTTTATCTACTGAGCCAAACCAGCTAGGGCTAATTTTTTTTTTTATCAAAGTAAAATTAATACATAAAGTTAAATTGGACAATGAGACTTAAAACACATCCTCCTACCCTCTGCATTCCCATTCTTCTTACACCATCGAGATAATAACTTTCACTTCTTCAGTTGTTCCTTCTGACATTTCTAAATAGAATGCCTTAACTGCTATTGCTTTGCATTTTCCCCTACAGGATTGTCTGTTCTCTAGCCTCCCATCACTACTACCACTATCTACCCACCTCTCTGAATGCTTTTCTCCCATTCTTCTATCTTAATGAGTATAACTACACAACTTGGGAGTGAATCAGAATTATGCACTCACATTATGAAGACTGTTGAGATTATTATGACTTTTTGACAGTTGTAATATGCAGATTTTTTATATAACTTTTTTTACTCCCAGAGTTAATAATTGCCCAGTTTCTTTCTTTTTTGCTTAGTGTTTCTCTATACAGGTCCCTGATTTCATCTCCTATTATCCACCAGAACTGGAAATCTCTTCTCTGCAAGTCCAAACATATCAGGTATTCTACCTGTTCTTTCTTTTCCTCAGGGACATCCTTCCTGGTGTCCTGTGCCCTCTTATTCTAATACGGACTGGATGCTTTCTACCAAACTATCCTAATGTATCATTAACCAAAACAAACATGTGAAACAAAGTTGTTAAGACAGTTTTTCTCACACTTGTATAGCATCACTGAAAGCTCCATATGTGTGCAAATTAGAAGGCACAGACTAGCTACGGGCAAAAGGATCTCAATATTATGTTTGCTTTGCAGCAGTGAGAATGAACATTACAATTGGAATGCTACACCTTTTCCATTGCATTTCTAAATTTCCTGTATTCTGCACTTTTTTTTATAATCATGGAAATGAACAAACATAAGGTGACTCCATTCTCACATTTAAATGTTTTCTGGTAACATGTTGATGACTATGTTTCAGAAAATTTAGATGTTCACAGACATGTGCCTTTGTTAACTGCTTTGCTTTGTACTGTTCAGAGATAATTGCACACACAAATAATTGCTCCAGAGCAGGGATGGAATTGTTTAGTTCACTTGGCATCTTAGGTCTTCCATATTTGTTAAATGAATGAATGTTACTTCTGTGGCTGAAATTTGCTTCAACAGCATATCTCTATTCTCTTGGTGCATGCATAATCACTGTGTTTACCAATTTCATAAAAATTCATTGAAATTTTTGTGTGCTATTGTGTCATGTGCTTGTGGCCTAGGCTACAAATCATTTATAGAAATATAATATAGAGATGTATTGAGTCCTTGAAAAAGTTCAACTGAATTCTAATTCCTGAAAATCAATTCATCCGTTACACTTACATATATGTTGTTAAACTGTTAATTATGTAATTGATTATGACCAACTAACCTCATTTCCTAAATTTATTCTATCGTAATTTCTCATGTTTTAGGTTTCCCCATTGCTAGAAGCTAATAGTGGCTAAAGAAGACTATCCAGGGAGAGAAACACAATTATAGTGAACCTATGTGGAAATTTACCTGCAGTTCACTTTATTTTGATAATTGGTTAAGAACGCCAACTTGTTTTTTTTTTAACTTATTTTTATTATCAACTTCAACAAAATAGAAGGCTGTAAGGATTACTCATTGAGAATATTTCTCGGCTGAATATTTGAGTGCTGTAGAAATCCAATTCAGATAAGAGGGATTGCTTTTTATCCTTTTAAAATACCAAAGCTGTTTAAAATTTAATGGTAAAAAGAATCAAGTATTTACAAGTATTGCAAACAACAGCGAAACAAATTGAGTCTCATAGTCTAATCCCATTATACTTTTGATATAATGCAAAGGTAAGAACCTTCAAAGAATTTCATGATATCCCATAACAAACTTTTAAAAGGATTCATTCCCTTTTTAAAACCTAGCTTAAAACAAGTTGGCAAATGCTAGTCTGTGGGCCAAATCCTCACTATCACCTGAATTTTGTTTCTATTGTTAATTCTCATATGAGAGCATTTTTCTCATTGCCTTTCAGAGAGTGGAAGTGGGGGAGGGAGGGAGGAGAGGAGGGGAGAAACATCAATCGATTGCCTCTGGACTGATTGCTCCTGCATGCACCCTAACCACAACACAAGTACATGGCATTGACCATAAATCATACCTGCAACCATTTGGTGCACTGGCTGGCTGATGCGTCAACCATAGAGTCACATCAGCCAGGGCCCATCGCCTCTATTTTTATATTTTAAAAATATGTTTTTATTTCAAAGAGGAAGAGAGGGGGAGAAGGGATAGAAAACATCAATGATGAGAGAGAATCATTGATCGGCTGCCTCCTGCACATCTCTGGGCATATGCCCTGAACAGGAATTGAACCATGACCTTCTGGTTCATAGGTCAACACTTCACCACAGAATCACTGGCTGAGCCATCACCTGTATTTTTTAATTGTTTTATTAGACCTCAGCACTGCTTTCTCATTTACCTATCTCTACAGCTGCTTTTGCTAAAATGGCAGTTGAGTAGCTGTGACTGTCTGACCTGAAAAGTGTAAAATATACACTATCTGACTTTTTTTTAAAGGAAAAGTCTGCTAACCCATTCCTTAACCAAAAACTAATCATGCAAACTAAAAGCTAACATTTATTTTCAATTTTTAAAAATTGATTTCAGAGAGGAAAGAAGGAGGAGGAGGAAGAAGAGGAGGAGGAAGAGAGAAACATCAATGATGAGAGAAAATCATTGATTGGTTGCCTCTTGCCTGCAACCTGGGCATGTGCCCTGACCAGAATCGAACTTTGACCTCTTGGTTCATAGGTCAACACTTAACTGCTAAGCCACACCTGTTGGACTGTTTTTCAATTTTAAAATATGATTTAGGGAGAAAATTCTAGTTGTGTAAAACCACGTCCAATGGTTTAGGGGGAAAAATTCTAGTGGTGTACAACCACGTCCAAACATTTAAATAGATGTGCATCAGAAAGCTGTCCTAGAACTTTTAATATTACAGTATTGACTCCTCTTGTCTTTTACCACAGCAGGCTGTCTTAAATGTTCAGGATGCTGCCACTCGGTTTCAGCTTTCAAATCGATCAGCTTTAAGTTCTGTACAAGCTCAGGCTAGGACACCGAGTTCTGAGAAAGAACAGGTTTCAACATTTTCTCCTTGGGGAGAAGTTTTGACACCTTTAGCAAGCTCTTCAGTTAATGACTCACATAGTAAACAGGAAGAATATGTTAGGGTAAGTATTATTTTATTAGAAATAATTATTTACAGAGTTTGACATAAAGTGATTGTCTATATGAAACTAGAAGATTTAGTATGTATGCTTTCACTGCAGGTTGCCAAAACACTTTTTATTGATGAAGCATTAAAACCTTGCCCGAGGTGCCAATCCCCTGCTAAGTACCAGCCATATAAGAAAAGGGGACTGTGTAGCCGCACAGCCTGTGGTTTTGACTTTTGTGTGTTATGTCTGTGTGCTTACCATGGGTCTTCAGAATGTAGTAGACGAGCAGCAAAGCCAAGAAACAGAAAAGATCCTCTTCCAGGAAGTGCCCAGAGTAAGCGGAATTTAAAACGCCTCTAAAGGGACTTTAGATATAAAAGAAGCATTCCCCCAAGCAACATTTAGTCTGACTTAAAATTATGGATATTTTGAAAGCATGCAAAATTTCCCATTAATGACAGATGATGATTTATTTCCTATTTTGTTTATAATTCATGTCACTGAATGTTTTCTTTAAGATAGTGACTTTAGAAACAATTTTATTTTACTGTGTCACTTTTACCTATTTTAATAACTTAGTGTTTTTAAATAAAGAATTTTCATTGTTATCATTTATGTGTATTTAACTGTTTCATGTAATATTTAAAGATTGTGCATTTCATCACTATGTTGAAATGATCTTCAATCACTTTTAAAAATAGTTTTCCAAATATTAAAATTTTTGAACTTGAGATAGATGGTCTTATAGATTTGGAAAATGAGCATTTGACTGAAATTAAATATAAATAAAATGTTTCAGAAGTTTTTTGAATTTATAATTTCAAGCTTTCTCTTAATTTGGTGAGTGTTATATTTGGGCAGACTTCTGGTTAAATAAAATGTATTTAATATTAGAGAGAACCAAGATGGCAGCATAAGTAAATGCCTGTACTCACTGCCTCCCACAACCACTTCAAAAGTACAACTGAAATACAGAACATCACTCAGAACCGCCTAAAAGCTGACTACATGGAAGTCTTGCAAATAGAGAAGTAAAGAAGGAAGTATACTGAGATGGGTAAGAGAGGCGGAGGGGCAAAGACAGGCTGGACAGGCACCCAGGTGTGGTGTTTTTTCAATCAGGTGGGAGATGGTCTCTGCAGAGGCTGCCCGTAAGGAGCAAGGGGTCCCAGGCCTACACCAGACCCCCATCCCAGGCTCCCAGAGCTGGGAAGAGAAGTCCCCATATTTATGGGCTATAAAAATCAGCGGGGATTGGGACGTAGTGACAGGGAGGCTGCTGGAAACCCAGGTGCTCCTTTTATCTTTTTATTTTTAAATATATTTTTATTGATTTCAGAGAGGAAGGGGGAGGTAGAGAGAGATAGAAACATCAATGATGAGAGAGAAACATTGATTGGCCGTATCTTGCACACCCCTTACTGGGGATTGAGCCTGCAACCTGGGTATGTGCCCCTGACCAGAATCAAACCCGGGACCCTTCATTCCACAGGCTGATCCTCTATCCTCTGAACCAAACCAGCTGGGGCCCAGGTGCTCCTTTTAAAGGGCTGGCCCATGAACTTATAAGGTTCCTCTTCCTCTGAGTAGTACATTGTATTTTTCTACCACAACTTCTTTATCCAATTCTCTATTGAAGGACACTTTGGTTGTCTAGATTATACATTTAAAAACTTCTTTTTATTGATTTCATAGAGGAGAGAGAGAGAGATAGAAACATCAATGATGAGAGCAAATCGTTGATCAGTTGCTTCTTTCACAACCCCAATCAGGAATCAAACCTGCAACCGGGCATGTGCCCTGATTCGGAATTGAACCATGACCTTGTGATTCATAGGTGGATGCTCAACCACTGAGTCACCAGCTGTGCTGTTATACATTATTTTAATAAGACCATTTTAAAGTGTGAATTAGATATGAATATATTTGAAAAAATCTCCCCTAAATTTTAATCCAGTAAAATTTTTTATTAACTGCTAAATATTAAATTTTGTCTATATCTTTTCTAAGTTTTAGAAGCTAAACATAAGTATGAATAAATTATTAGTTGTATTCAATATGATACACAGTCCATAAATTTTACATCTCATTCCTCACAGTGACTCTATAAGGCAGTTATCTTCCTTTTACATATCAAAAATCAGGTTCAATCTAATATAACACAGTCAGGATTCTAGCAGAAATAGTTTGCTACTTGTACATGACAAAAGTCTTTGCACAGCCCCTGTTAAATTTGGTATGCATGTAATTACCATGTCTTACATGGGAGATTGTTTTGCAACTTTAAAAAAATCTAAGTATACCAGGGGAAAATTTAGAATAATTTAGAATAATTCTGCCTAAAAAGATTAGTTCCTTAGCTCATGATTGACTTAAACCACATCATCATCAAAACACTAAATGAATTGTATGCATATATTAAGGTATTATCTGAGACTTCAGTTCAAGAGAAAGGCCATTGCTCCATGCCCAAGGTCTTTGTAATCTAAACAAACAAGACATGAAAACAAGAATAAATTTTACTACATTCCAATAATTACTACATTCTTACATACAGCCAGGGGCCAGGTATGGTGGGGATCTCCCTTTTCGGAGTCCAGCATGGAAAGAGAGATGAACCAGTTCTGAGTGGAGGTAGCCAGGGATTGAAAAATAAAAAAAAGAGACAAGATGCAGAAATAGAAATAAAGCTGGGACCTGGGTGGGCCACTGCCCTCTTCTGCTGGAGAGACAATCAACCCAGAGCCCAGGCAGTGTGTTTATTTATATTCCAAAATACAAGGGGGTTTCACCAAAAAACTTAGGATCAAAGGAGCTTGGGTGGGCCCAGGTCCTATTCATTCCCTCATTCCCAGTGCTAGACTGGATTTACACATCAAAGCCTGCTCTCTGACACCTGGGCAAAGGTAAAAGTCAGTACTGATAACACTTTCCGCCTTCTTAGGGAATGTGTATCCAAGAAGCTGCCAGTCGCCTTGGATTCAGCTGACAATAATTTAAAGAATGCCCATGTGCCTTCCCAGGGGGCCCTCTACACTTACAGGTTTTAATTACAGAGTGAGAGAAAATAAAATCACCAAACACTTATTGATGGGCTACTCTGTGTTCCCAAAAAGTTCCAAAACAAGAGGGATGATTAAATTTGGCACCTTATTTTTGTACTAGAGGCCCGGTGCATGAAATAAGTGCATAGTGGGTGTGAGGGGTAGGGGATGGTATCTCTCTGCCCAGCCTGCACCCTATCCAATCTGGGACCCCTAGAGGGATGTCCAACTGCCCGTTTAGGCCCTTTCCCAGATTGAGCCTAAACAGGCAGTTGGACATCCCTCTCACAATCCAGGACTGCTGGCTCCCAACTGCTCACTTGCTTGCCTGCCTGCCTGCCTGCCTGATTGCCCCTAAGTGATTCTGCCTGCCATCCTGATCGCCCTCTAACCACTCCCTTGCCAGCCTGATTGCCCCTAACTGCCCTCCCTTGCAGGCCTGGTCACCCCTAACTGCCCTCCCCTGCCAGCCTGGTTGCCCCCAACTGCTCTCTCCTGCAGGCCTAGTTGCCCCTAACTGTCCTCCCCTGCAGACCTGGTTCCTCCCAACTGCCTTCCTCTAAAGGCCTGGTTGCCCCCAACTGTCCTCCCCTGCAGACCTGGTCCCCTCAACTGCCCTCCTCTGCAGGCCTGGGTCCCTGCCCAACTGTTCTCTCCTCAAGGTCTGGTCCCTCCCAACTGTCCTCCCCTGCTGGTCTGATTGCCCCCAACTGCTCTCCCTTGCTGGCCATCTTGTGGTGGCCATCTTATGTCCACATGGGGGCAGCCACTTTGTGTGTTGGAGTGACAGCAATTTGCATATTATTATTTTATTACATAGGATTTTGTCTCACTTCTTAATAGGACATAAGAAAAAGTATTCGGGGGGTGGGGGGGTGGACAATGAATGCTTTTCCTTCTACTAACATAAGAACCTCTCTTATCGTCCCTTCTATGGTCTGTCTTTTTGACAGCCTTGTTAGCTGATGGGCAGGAATATTCTTTCTATTTGACTTCTAATTGTTTCCAGGATTGGTCAGGTATTTCCTATTTCTGATCCCATCATTTGGTAAAAATGGTAAGAAACTTGTAAGTAATATAAAGAGAAACAACACTTTAAGAGTCATCTAATCATTTTATACTAGCATTTCTATGCATGCAAATGTTTAATTTACCCCAGATATTTAAATCCTTAATAAAGTCTTTATTATTTTTTCTTAGCTGTTAAGAAAACATTTCTGATACTTAGCACTGAATAAAGCTGTTTTTCCATTACTTTTGCATAATTTATGACAAAAGGCAAAGTTGTCAGAAACTTATGACACAATTTACTGAACATTTTCAACATTTAATTTCTTGTTTGAATTAAGTCATGTATAAAGCTTTATTTAAAATTGTGTCTCTTAAAAATAGTGTAACATAGAAAATGCTTTACATTTAAAAGACTGGAATACTCATTGTTTTTTTGTGGAGGAGGGTAAATAATTCAAAGTTCATACTAAATATTCCACAAGAGGGCACCAAAGACTTATTCATGGTGATTTTGGCTGTCCTTCAAAAAAAGAAATTTAGCTTTTGTGCATCGGACATTGATGTACTGTGACATTGCTAGATAGGGAAATGTTCCTTGACTTAATTTTTAAAGTATATATAGAATAAATTTTTGGTAATAATTATTACTCAGAGTTGCTAATTAAAATATTTTAGCTGGCTTGCAAGAATGCAGTTTTCTGGGATGATATAACAGAACACCTTGTTGGCAGCTGGGTCTGTGCCTTAGCACCTGTTTCCTTGCCCGGTGGCTCTGCCCTCCTGGCTCCCTTACCAGGGACTGTGGAGCAGAGGAACAGAAGGTCAGGAATGGTGGTGGCACACTGCCAGTTAGCTCCCTGCAGCATTTTCATTTCTGCGGGAAGGTGGTGCTTGTTTCAGGAGTCCTGGGCTAGCCGGGAGCAGACTAACTGGAACCTATGTGATGGATCTGGAAAGCATATGTGACTTTCTGTGATTGGTCCAGAGTTAGAAGTGGGGACAAAAATAGGTAGTTAATGATCAAGTTTTGACCATTCTGGGCCATTGCTGCAAAGGCTGTAGTTTGGTTTCCAAGTCTGATTGCTACAGAGGTTATGATCAAAGTTCTATGGTCATATGTAGTCTGACCATTGTCAATTTGTATTCAGACTTTTAGCCATATAAAATATCTGATTGCCATCAAAAATTAAAATCACAATGATAAGATGAATTTCAGCCTTTGGCGCTGCTAATTCTTGTTTATACTCAGAAAGGTTTAGAACTAGGCTTCAGTTGTACCCTACCACACCAAGCCCAAAGAAGGACTGGTACTTTTAAATGATTAAACAGGGAGGATGCCTGAAATTTTGCTCTTGATTGTCAAGGACACACACACACACACACACACACACACACACACACACACACACGCCAGTCTCTCCAGCAGTATTTGGGAGAATCATTAAATTCCCGCACTCTCTTGGCCTAAGCAGGCTACAAAGAGTAGCCCTAATGCAAGTTAATACTTGAAATTCAGGTCAGCCTTTGGGACATTTGTTTTGGGGCTCATATTTGTAACCTGATCATTTTTCTTTGTCCACAGAAGCTTAACATGATGATATCACTCTTGCTTGTTCCATGGTTATGTTGGCTTCTCATATCACAGTTTTAGCTGTTTTTCAGGGAGACTGAGATGCTCTCCCAAGTTCCCTTAGTTCAACTAAGGGTATTGGCAATGCGACGCTGGTAGTGGGTGGCAGTAGAGGCACTGCCGGCCCCGGGGGCCCCAATCAGAGCAGAACCATGGTGAGCTGGCCGCAGCCACCAGGCCTGCAGGGCCAGGCAGGCTCCCGGGGGCTCGTGCAGGAGCCAGGTTTCAGGGCTAGCGCAGAAGGCAGCCAATCTGTTTCACTCTCACATCAATGTTTCTCTTTCCCTCTCTCACCCTCTCCCTTCCTCTCTCTCAAAAAAAATCAATCTTTTTATAAAAAGAGCAAAGGCTTTGGATCTGACAGATCTGGATCGACTTCTGGCTTCAACACTTTGTAGCTGTTTGTCTTTGAACAAAGTATCGCACCTTTCTAAGTCTCAGTTTCCTAAATTGTTGAGAATAATAATAGCAATCTTTTAGGGTTTTTGTTGGAGGCCCATAGTAAGTGTGCAGCTTATCTAAAACCGATACATTTCTGTGAGCTGGGCACACTGCAGGATGATTACAATGGAGAGAATGTGCTTCAACAAATATGTACCGAGTGGTAGGCGCTCAGTAATGAGTTCTGGGGAGTGGGGCATAACATAAAACGTATTTCCTTCAGTCCCTGGGAGTTTATTGGCTGGTGGGTGGCACTGAGGGTAGAGGGCTCACCTCCCACACAGATTATTTTAATAGTAACATGGCTTTAAGAGTATACAGAAGAGGAGAAGCCAATGAAAATGACTCACGGGAAGGTATTTCAGGGAAGCTGGCACCACGCTGAGAATTGAAGGAAGATAAAATTTGGCCTGATAAAGACCAGAGGGCTTTCCTGACAGCAGAATCAGCACAAGCAAATGCCCGAAATGCCCCTTTATATGCCACTCTCAAATTCATATCTCCCAAATTCCAGGCTCCCCTATGAATTGCAGACTCAACATGTCCACTCAGATGGCCGGTAGCCTTATTGAAAGCTCCCCACATGGTGGTCCACTTAGCCTTTCCCTTCTCTGATGACGGCGGCTCCCGCCCTCTGGCTGCTCATGCCCAAATCCTTGGAGTTATTCTCAACAACCTAACGCTGGTACATTCCCATATCCAACTTGTCTGGAAATTCTCTTGACTCTACCTTTAAAAAAAATGCAGAATCTGAGTTACCGCTATGGCTATCAGCCATCAGCTCTTGCCTGCATCTACCTCTGGTCACTCACATTCTCTCTACAGCACCCAGAGTGATCCTTTTCAAATAAAAGTAAAATCTCCTATGGGTACAAATAAAAGCAAAATCACTTACGGGTACTTCTCCATTCAAAAATCCTATGGTTCAGATTTCACTCGGGGCCCACAAAGCCCTTCATGACGTGTTTCTTCCACCTCCCTTTACCTTTCTGTTCTTTTCTTCCTCTCTCCCTTTGCTTCACTTGGCCTTCTGATTTTGTTTGGCCAAGGTAGTGGTTTATTTGTCTTTGTCTGTGTAACTGAAAAGGCAGGTGTTATGGTTCCTTGCAGTACAAGCCCCCCATTGTCTCACTCCTTGCCCAACCATTCACATACTGCAGGCTCCTGGCTGGCATTAGAGACCCCCCCACTGGACTCTCACTGTGGGAGGCGAGTATGGAGTCACTGAAGGTGTTAAGGAAGTCAGATTTGCAGTTAGATAATTTTGCTTTCAGCATGGAGGATGGATGTAAGGGGAACTCTACTGAGAGAAAAGATTAGAGGAACAACTTACAGAGTTTTTATAACAGTCCGAAGGGTGCCTGTGCTAAGGCTATGATGGTTAGTGGGGGAGGGGAGAATCTTACAGATCCCCCCAAATACCTTAAGGTAGAATTGTTATCTACGGGGTCTACGCTTGGAGCAGGCCCCACTGGTAGTGTGTGGGTTCTTGACTTTGTGTAGGAAGATTTCGCTTTACCAGTCCAGGGGATTTTGAGAGTGGGGGCAATTATTAAAGCTGGGGGCAATAAAACACAGGGAGGGCTTCAAGTAGAAGAAACAACAGGAAAAAGTCAGAGGAACGGGGCCTTGAAGACAGGTTCAGGGGATAACCCTGGGATAAGCTGCTGCTGCCCTATGTTCCCCTGGTTGCAAGTTTCGTGGGGTCCCTGATAGTTTGGGACCGTGGTCAGCAAACTGCGGCTTGAAAGCCACATGCAGCTCTTTGGCCCCTTGAGTGTGGCTCTTCCACAAAATACCATGGCCTGGGGCAGTCTATTTTGAAGAAGTGGCATTAGAAGAAGTTTTAAAAATTTGGCTCTCAAAAGAAATTTCAAATAGTTGTATTTAGCTCTGTTGACTAATGCATTTGCCTTCCACTGGTTTAGGATAAAAATAGCAATGATACTAGGTGTGGGCATACTCGAGAGAAAGAGAGAGAGAGAGAGAGAGAGAGAGAGAGAGAGAGAGAGAGAGAGAGAGCGCTGAGGGTAGAGTGCGTTTATTAAAGCTGGGGCAATGAGACAAAAGAAAGGCTTAGGATAGAAGCAGCAACGGGAGAGAGTGCAGGTGGGACTGCTCTGGCTCTCTGGGAAATGAATGTTACAGTGACAGAGTGGTCTCCCTGGTACGTTAGAGGAAAGGGGGCCATGGAGACAGGTTCAGGGGGTAAGCCAGGACCAGCTGCGGTTGCCCACTGCTCCCCTGGATGCAGTCTCATAGGGACCTTAGAAAAAGAGCAGAGGCAAAAGCCCTGGGCGTGTGGCCTGTAGCTTCTATGTCTTGAGGCTTTTTCTCTCTCTCCGGTCAGTGGGGATCCCAGGGCAAGTCTCAGAGGAGGGTCCCAACAGAATGCTCATTAGCTTGGCAGGTGTGTCCTTCAATATGTTGATTTCGTCAAAATGTGTGTATAGAGGGGTTAGGGTTATTTTCTGGTTGGTTTTTAAAAATATATATTTTATTTAATTTTAGAGAGAGGAAGGGAGAGGGATAGAAAGCCAGAAACATCGATGAGAGAGAAACATCGATCAGCTGCCTCCTGCACCCCCCCCCCCACCTGATGATGTGCTCGCAGCCAAGGCACATGCCCTTGACCGGAATCTAACCCGGGACCCTTGAGTCCGCAGGCAGACGCTGTATCCACTGAGCCAAACCGGTTTCGGCCAGTTGGTTTTATTATTAAAGAGCGTTATTGAAGAGGGCCCAGGACTGAAGCCGGTCCCCCCGGCAAGGTCTGGAACATGTAAGCCATTTGCTGCTCCTAAGTGTCCTCAGTTGGGAAAGATAAAACCTTGTGATTGGCTGACTCTAGATTGTTTGGCTTGTTTAACTATTTTGTCTCAATTTCCCTCATTGCACCTGTCAAGAAACTTCCCTCGCTTCTTACTAACCACCCACAGGATTAGGACCCCGTACGTGGCTGAGGATGTGGTTTTTGCTGAGTCACTTGGTACTCCACACTGAACTTGGAGTTTTTGTAGGAAGGTGAAATTTGAAGACGAGGAGCAGGAGAATGTAGATTTCCTTTTGGACATTGGGATTTGGGAGCGTGCAAGGAAAAGCCAGCAGTTGGAATTAGGGTTCTTGGGCTCAAAGGGAGAGGGCTGGGCTGGAAATTGGAGTTGACCATGACTTAGATGATCCCTTTTCCCCCCTTCTAATTACAAGTTGTTTCCAATTTCACTTTTCGCTTAAACCCAACCTAAGTTTTTCCGGGGCCTACACTCCAAGCATCCTAAATTTACTGTCCCCTTTACAATGGCCTCCTCCGGTAATTTTCAAAGTTTCGCTGTCTTGAGAATGCCGCGGTCCTAACCAAGTGGAGCAAACATCCGGGAGAGATCTGGCCTCCCAGGTGCTCCCCAGAGCACAGGATGCTGTTCGCTTGTCACTCAAACAACTGGAAACCAGCTCAGGAGATGCGTGTCCAACGTCCTCTTCCACCAGCGAGAAAACCCCGGGGCCCTCTGGTCCCTCCCCGTCCTCTTCTCAGGGGTCCCCAGCCCGGCCCCAGCCCCGCACCCCCTCGCCAGCGGCCCTTTTCTTCCCGGGTCGTCGGGGCCTGGACGGCGCGGCCTGCCTCTAGTTTGGGGGGAACCGGTTGTAACGGGGCGCGGCTCCAGGGCCCTGAGGTGGTGGTGGAGGGGGACCCGCGCCCGGTGGGCTCGGATTCGGGGCGCGCGTGGTCCCCCTCCACCACCACCCCAGGGCCCTGGAAGGAAGGCCCAGGGCGGCGGCGGCCCGGGGCGCCCTGAAGCCCGGCCCCCGTCCCGGCCCCGCAGCGCGGCGCCCGCATTGTCCGAGCCCCATGGCAACCGGGCGGCGGGCGGGGCCGGCCGGTCTCCGCGTCGGCCGCGCTCCGGGGCTGCCCGGCGACGCCGGGGCCCTGACGGCCCGGCGGGCCGAGCGCGAGGCGGCGGGGGCATGCCCGAGAAGCGGCTCACCGCGGGTGGGTGGCGGCCGGCGGGGAGGGCGCCTCCTCCTTACTGTCCCGCTCCCCCAGCTCCCCATCTCCTCCATCTCCCCATCTCCCCCATCTCCCCCATCTCCCCCGTCTCCCCCATCTCCCCATCTCCCCCAGCTCCCCCATCCCCCCATCTCCCCCATCTCCCCCATCTCCCCCGTCTCCCCCATCTCCCCATCTCCCCCAGCTCCCCCATCCCCCCATCTCCCCCATCTCCCCCATCTCCCCCGTCTCCCCCATCTCCCCATCTCCCCCAGCTCCCCCATCCCCCCATCTCCCCCATCTCCCCCATCTCCCCATCCCCCCATCTCCCCATCCCCCCATCTCCTCCATCCCCCCCATCCCCCATCTCCCCCAGCAGGGGGTTAGGATTTCACCCCGCGCCCCCCGCGGACACTGCCCCAGTGGCCCACGTTCTTTTAATGGGCTCCATTGGAGCTGGAGCCCTCACGTGACCCCGTGACCCGCGGCTCCAGAGGCTCCCCCCCCCCCACGTTCACCCCCAGCTCAGGGTCAGGTTCCAGGGCCAAGTTCAGTCCGGGTGCGGAACGTGCCCCACGCGCACGAGGGCTCGCAGGGCGCTGAGCCAGCCCTCGAGGGAAGGAGGGCGAGGTGCCGCCCCAAGTGATTTCTTTGCCTCAGAAGGAAATCCGATTTGAGTGAGATAATGTGATATTTTATCTCGTTTCAGAGCCACCGACTCTGACAGAAGCGGACTTTGTAAGTACGATTTGGAGGCCTGTTGTTTTTCCTTTGGCTTTTTATTTTGTTTTTACGTAGCAAATCATACAATGTAGAAAGAAAGCTATGTTTTCTCCCCTCCTCCTCCTCCTCCTCCTCCTCCTCCTCCTCCTCCTCCTCCTCCTCCTCCTCCTCCTCCTCCTCCTTCTCCTTTTTCCAGGTACATTTTGAAGAAGGGGCTAATGGATCTTTGCAGTGGATGCTAGTCGCTGTTCAAGTTGGTTTACATAAATGGCCTCATTTAATACCTCTAAACGCCTTAATGACATTCTATGAGAGAGAAATTTTATATCCATGGTTTTATCGTGATGTGGCCATGCACTCCTGTTTGTAGTAAACATCAGTTGATGGTGTTGATTGAATATAAGTGGTCAACGTATAGTTATGATTCCTTTAAAAATGTACTGAATGTTTTCACGTCAGGCTTCTGGAGAGGTGAGTAACACTGAGTACTTAGCCAGGTACATTATGTATATTGTCATGTAGGCGAGTACTATGTTGAGGACAGCTTTTCTTGTCTTCCTTACTGTGGATTCAATGAACGTGCCCACGGTTACGCAGCTAGAGAGGAGGTAGCAGAGCCTGGCTCTGAATTGGATTTCAAGAGCTGTATGGACTTCTCTGTATTTTTTGCTTATGTCCTCTGGCACTTATTTCTCTGGCTGGCCAATTATCTTATTTGGCTTTTGGCTTTTCATTCAGCAAACACGGGTACCTTCTAAATTCACAGTGTAGTGATCGATGCTGAGGATACGTCTTGAAAAGTTCGCAGTCTAGCAGGGGCTCTGAGAGGAGGGAGTTAAGGCTGTGCCTGCCAGCACCTTCCACGTTCGCCCTCCCAGGCCGTTGGTCCACTGCCGAGAGAGAGAGAGAGAGAGAGAGAGAGAGAGAGAGAGAGAGAGAGAGAGAGAGAGAGAGAGACCGAGGGTGAGAGGCACACAGAGGATGTCAGCAACTCCTCCATCTTCTCATTGCCCTGGTATAGCTGTGTAAGCAGCAACTTTCTTTAAGCTGCCCCTGGCTGTTCTTCCTTCCAGCCAGCGGTCGGCAGGTCCGGGGCCAGCTGATCTTTCCCATGAGCCCTCACATCACACTTAACCTTGGAGCAGCTGGCTGATCTCTTCAGGGCTTTGTAGCTGTGAAGCCTCTATCAGGAGTAGTGACTACTTCTCCTCCTCTTGGTTCCTTCGATGCCACTATCTCCCAGTTCTTCCATCTCTCATTGTATGTCCCCCCTTTTGGCTCAATTTTTTTAATTTTTTTATTTTTGCTAGTGAAAGTGTTGACCTTCAGGATTCTGTTCTACAGGCTTTCTCTGAGGGCGCTCCTCTTCTGCTAGCGTCAGCTACCCTTATTTCACAAGGCTTCCAGACTTACATGCCCCGGGTCCAGACGTCTCTTCTGTCAGGACTCTGTGTCCTTGGGGAAATGGGGAGCCTTCATCATTCGGATGTCCCTGCACCACCTCAACAGTCCAAACGGAACTTCTCTCTCCCTAAAGGGATTATCAAAAACCAAGAAAATAATACAAAGTCCCCTAAGCCGGAGCCTTTCTTTCCTTCCCTTCACCTCGCTCCTGCACATTCCTTTCATAGCCAGATCATCTTCTCTGTCCTCACAGCTACTGTCTGATTTCAGGCCCTCGTAGCTGATACCACTGCCTCCAAAATTCCTTCTGCCAACTCCAGTTTTTCTTTGCCAAAAGCAGTGGGTCGGCAAACTCATTAGTCAGCAGAGCCAAATATCAATAGTACAACGATTGAAATTTCTTTTGAGAGCCCAGTTTTTTTAAACTTAAACTTCTTCTAACGCCACTTCTTCAACATAGACTCAACCAGGCCGTGGTGTTTTGTGGAAGAGCCACACTCAAGGGGCCAAAGAGCCTCACGTGGCTCGTGAGCCGCGGTTTGCCGACCACTGGATAAAGTGCAAACTTCTGCATCAGCTTTGCCAGATAAGATTGCTTTGCTGTCTAACTTTAGATTTTCTTTCTCACATTACTCTTACCCTGGCTACTAACTCAGATTGCTACTTGACTACTCACTTCTTCTTCTTTTAAAAAAATATATTTTATTGATTTTTTACAAAGAGGAAGTAGAGAGGGATAGAGAGTTAGAAACATCGATGAGAGAGAGACATTGATCAGCTGCCTCCTGCACACCCCCTACTGGGGATGTACCAGCAACCAAGGTACATGCCCTTGACCGGAATCGAACCTGGGACCCTTCAGTCTGCAGGCCGATGCTCTATCCACTGAGCCAGACCGGTTTCGGCTACTTACTTCTTTTCTTAATCCTACCGTTTATTGAATGCTTGACTAGATGCCAGTATTTAACCTCAAAGCAGCTCTGTTGGGTGGTGGCTATCACCCACATTTCCCAGATGAGGAAGTCACAGAGCTCACCAACGTGGCCCGAGGCCACACATCTAGTAACGGGCCGAGCCAGAATGACAGAGGCCTCCCTTGCGCAGTCATGGACCGCGTCAGCCTTCTCGAACCTCACCTCCCAACACCTTCCGTACGATGAAGACGATGTTCATACTGTGTTTGGTTTCTAAAGTACTTCCACATGCTTCTGCCCCAGCCAGACTGCCCTGCTAGCCTCCTTCCTTGCCTTTGCTGTCAAGTTAGTCTCAGTTGCCCTTCCCCGTCTATTTCGCAATCTCGCACATTCTTCAGCGCCCAGCTCATGTCCTCCATGAAACCTTTCCAACCTGGTCTCGTCCAGACGGCCTTTGAACTCCGGGCAGCTTTCAGCTGAGACCAGTTTGGGACTAAACCCTCAAATTCATAATGTCACCAAGTATTAGCTGTCGATGAAATAACTCCTATGTCTTGCATATATATATATATATTTCCCTCTGTTTTTCAGAAGTTTAAAAATATTTTTTCCCCCTCATTAGAAAAAAGTATGTGGCAAAGATCTCTTGTTCCTCCAAATCCATTCTACCCTTTTCCAAAATATATACTAGACATAAAGGCTGCATTGTCTGGCTTCCCTTGCAGCTAAATGTGGCCATGTAAGAATGCATGGCCAATCCAAAATCATGAAGATTTGTCCTTAATTTTCTTCTAAGTATTTTTAAAAATATATTTTATTGATTTTTTTACAGAGAGAAAGAGAGAGGGATAGAGAGTTAGAAACATCATCATCAATCAGCTGCCTCCTGCATAGCCCCTACCAGGGATGTGCCTGTAACCAAGGTACATGCCCTTGACCGGAATCGAACCGGGGACCCCTCCATCCGCAGGCCGACGCTCTATCCACTGAGCCAAACCGGTTTCGGCTCTTCTAAGTATTTTATAGTTTTAGCTCTTACATGGATCTTTGATCCATTTTGAGTTATTTTTGTAGATAGTATAAGGTAAGGACCCAACTTTATTCTTTTGCATGTGGATAGCCAGTTTTTTTCTAGTATCCTTTGTTGAAAAGAATGTTCTTTCCCACTAAATCAGCTTGGCACTCTGGTTGAAAATCATTTGATTGTATATGAGAAGATTTATTTCTGCATTCTCTATTCTATTCCAATGGTGTATATCAGTGGTCAACAAACTCCTTAGTCAACAGAGCCAAATATCAACAATACAATGATTGAAAATTTTTTTGAGAGCCGAAAACCAACTTCTGCGCATGGGTCACGAAGTTTCAGTCGCACTGTATGTGTGCGCCTGCACATGGTATTTTGTGGAAGAGCCACACTCAAGGGGCCAAAGAGTCGCATGTGGCTCTGGAGCCGCAGCTTGCCAACCACTGGTCTATATGTTCGTCTTTATGCCTTTATCACACCGTTTCGCTTACTGTAATAATTTTTTTAAATTGTGATCCTTATAAAATCCTTGAATTGTCTCTATTGATGAGATACTATATCACCTAATAGGTATCAACATTTTTTGGACTATTTTTTTTTTACTACCATTCAAATTCCTAAGAGTTACAATGTAGCAGTTCTTTCTTTTTTCGTGACAAATATGTTAACATTTCTAAGGATAACCAAATAGAATTAGAAATCAATAAAAAAATTTATATACAAATATTTCAAAATAATGATCAAACTCTTATTGCAATATATACATTTGAGCAATGACCTTGGGACTAGCTTGGATACTACTACAGGGATCCAGCAGTTGCCAGCAGGCAGAAATATGCGATATATGTGAATGCCGTGATTCGGGGCCATCACCTTAGCCTTCCAGGGTCTCCCATCCTCCTCCCCTCCAAGCTGTCAGCGCCCTCGGCTGTGTTCTGTCTTCTTGGACACCTCCGATGGAAACGGTTTCCCGGGCAGTGGTATGTTCTGCAGCTAGCCAATAAATCCACATCCAGGGAGCTTGAGCAACTCCCTGGCTACGTCCCGTGGCTGACAGCGGGGCAGTGGGTGTGGGACGGGGCTCATAAATCACCATCTCCAGGGGCGGGAGTTGGAGCTGGGGAGTCCCGAACAGGGCTGCCCAGAGATCACCATGCTGGGAGCTCCCGTCCTCTGGGCTGTGCCTCTTGCCTTGAGGACGGGAGAGGCCCGCTTTTACCGGACCCATTTGAGTCCTGTGTCTGCCCGCCGCTGTGTGTCACTGTACACCTGGTGGGGAGCTCTGGTCTGGTGACTGGTTTATTTGGGAAAGGGGAACAACCCTTTAGTATATTTTTAGGAAGAAGTGAAAATCGGTGTGATTTTGGAAATATGGTCTGTCCTATTCCCCTGATTGCTGATAGCATTCCCAGTCTAAAATGTGACCATTCAGGATTCTACCTTGGAAATTAGATGAATGGCTTTGGTGTAGCATGAAAGGAAGCTGGAAGCTTGGATTGTTTTTCGAATCTTGCCGTTAGCTAACCGTGACCCCCTTGTTTTGCTTTCATGGATCTTGAAATTATTTAAAATGCATTTCAAATACCATTTTCCCCATTTGCTAGACAATACCTACTAACTAGACAATACCTTTTCCTCCTTTAGGAGAAGATGGTTTATAGTACTTTCCTTGTGGCATTTGCTATATTCTTTCTTGGACTATGGTTTTTTGTCTGTATTTATTTTATGTCCTTTTTCCTGTTTATATGTGTGTGTTTCTTATGTGTATCTTTCTGTTTTTATAGTTGTAAAGTAATTATAGTTTATCTGGTTTGAAGGTCCAGAAAAGTAACTTTTTAAGGAAAAAAATTACCTCCCATAATTAGCAAACTCATATAAAGCTATTTTGCTTAACCTTCTTTCAGGAAGAACTTTGAGAAGTTTGGACTGAAAACGGAAAAGGCACACCTGTAATACATGAAAAAAACAGGTTGCAGTTTTGTGTATTCAATTCTGGAGAAATGTTTCCACCTTCGGTTGCATCACTGAGCAGAGACTCCGGGTTGCAAATTTTGCAGTCAGGTTCCTGGAATGGTGCAATGGAGGAATTGATTGTAACTCAGTTTTCTTCCTGATTGTCATTAACCATCACCAGTTTGTTATTTGAGACTCTAGAGGCCCGATGCACAAAGTTTGTGCAAGGGTAGGCCTTCGCCACCCCGGCTGCCTCCCAGCCTCAGCTGCCAGGGCCCTCGCAGCCCCAAGGCCCCATCCTCTGCTGCCTGCCCGCCCCCACCTTGGCCTGGTACTGCCCATGTCCACTGCTACTCCCCCTCCCCCAGTTCCCCGGTTCCACAGAGCCCCCTACACCCATGGATCGCCCCACCGAAGGTGACCTGGGCCTCCCTCTTTGGGGAAATTGCAGAGCCCCCTCTCCCCAATCAATCGCCCCCTGGCTGGTGGCGTGGGCCTCCCTCTGTGGGGCGATTGTGGGGCAATGATGCCCCCCCACCCCCAGTCGCATTGCACCTGCTTTGGTTGGCCTAGCACCATTGCATGTCATAGCGTGACTGTCCAGATGTTTGTTCTGCTGTTCGGCTATTTGGTCGATTTGCATATTACACTTTTATTATTATAGATATTAAACCTGAATATGGAGACCTAGTTCATTTTAATATAACCATGGGACTGAATTGTGGAAGCTTACTGAGAGTAACTAAACTACTTCTTCAGATCAAGCCGATGCTCTATCCACTGAGCCAAACTAGCTAGAGCTGGAACTCTATTTTTTTTAAAAGTAGGTGTTAATATATTATCGTTTCTTCCTTCTACTTTTACGCCGTGCTTCAAAACATTTTGGAAAAAATTGGTCAGCATGAAAAGAAAATAATCACCATATGGAAATAATAGCATTGTCATATTATCAACTTTCATGGTAGATTTGTGAAATTGAGATATAATTATGAATAACAAAATAAACACATGTACCACACAACAGAGCATGCCATGTTGTGCTCCTGACACAATGGAAACGATTACTAATAAAATAAGGTGTTTTGTTTGGAAGAGAGAATTTTGCTCTTGGCAGTGGCTTTCCAATTTTGCCAACTTTAAAAGTGACTACTTCGGGGGGTGAAACGGTTATGGAAAAAATGTATACAATCTTTACTCTCTGAACACACACATTGTCAAAGTTTCTTCATGCAAGCGTGAAGCAGGCCCCCCCAGATCACTGAAGTGTCTCTTTCTCAGAGGGAAGCAGTAGAATATTTTCTGCGCTTCGCTTGTCACTTTCATTAGGCAATTTCTTGTTACCCCCAAATCACTGCTTCTGTCTTTGCTGCTCTGCCCTTATGTTTTTTTTTTTATTTTTTATTAAATACTAGTACATATTTGAATAAGTCTGTGGGAAATTTACCATGTGTCGTATTTTGCATTGGTTTATGTTTCATTTACGTGTGCTGTATTTTCACGTGTCCTGTGTCCCACCTAGTCCATTGGTGAGTACATGGTAAGGTCTGCTCCACTTTATTTATTTTCCAGTTTCTCCCTTCAGAGGCTGTAGCACTTTACTCGGCTTACCGTGAGGACTCAGCGTTGACCGACTGAAGATCTACATGTAATCTATAGATAGCAGAATTAGAGAACAGAGAATAATTAGAGAATAATTAGAGAGTTAGAGAATAACATTGGCATGTTTTAAAACGTCTTAGTATAAGTATAACATTGTATTTTTATGTTTTTTGTTTTGTTTTGTTTTTTGCAGGAAGATTCTTTGGCAACAGATGATTTCCTTGTGGACTACTTTAATGAGTTCCTAAGCCTTCCAGTGAGTGTATGATTATGTTCTATTGAATATGTTATTAAAGCAAAATATTCTAATCACTGGGTTATCTTGTAAGACAGATTTATCAGGGATAATATATTTTTTTAAAAATATAGCCCTGGTTGGTGTGGCTCAGTTGGTTGGAGCATTGTCCCGTGGTCCTGGCACACAAAGATAGCGGGTTCCATCCCCCATCAGGGCGTTGTGGGTTTGATTCCTGGTCAGGGCGCAGGGGAGGCAGCCGATTGATGTCTCTTTCTCCCTCTCTCTTTTTCTCTCTTTCCTCTCCTCTCCCTAAAATCAATAAACATATCCTTGGGTAAGGATTTAAAAATATATATTAATTAAAAACATTTACATAGGTTTGTATCTTTTTTATGGCGTTAATAATTTGGGCTTGAATCATATTTAGGAATTATTTGTATTGAAGAGAGCTAGAGATTTTCTAATCATTAAAGGAGTTCTGTACTAAATCTGATACATTCATACTTGGCACCATTTTAGATTTCGAACAGACGAGTGAAGGATAGAATATCAAAAACTGTGAGAAGCCCAGCCAGTGTGGCTCAGTGGTTGAGTATTGACGCATGAACTGGGAGGTCATGGTTCTATTCCCGGTCAGGACACATGTCTGGGTTGCAGACTCAATCCCCAGTGTGAGGCATGCAGGAGGCAGCCGATCAATGATGTTTCTCTATATATATATTTCTCTCTCCCTTCCTCTCTGAAATCAATAGATGTATGTGAATTCTATGAAAAGGGTAGTGAGGAAGGGTAACAGACTCAGCCAGGAGGGGTTAAGGGCACCACTGTTTATGAGGCTTTGTGATCTTACCTTTCAAGAAGGTCACACTTTCAAGAATTATTTTCAAGGCAGCAATTATATCTCAATAAAGCTGTTTAAAAGTAAAACAAAATTCTCTGCATTGGGTCTCATTTCAGTTTCTCAGGATTTGCATTTCATTGTCTCAAGATTTATGATTATCTTGACTCTCACTTGCTTCAGAAAATAAATCCCCCTTCTGCCTTCCTTTTTAAAAGTCTAATTTTTAAAAATGACAGAAGCAATATGACAGTAGTATAGAAAATTTACCTAAAAGGTAAGGGGAAAAAATCAGCCGCAGTCCTGCCATCCAGTTAGAATACATGATGCCATTTTTTGTGTGTTTTCTTTCAGGCTTTATGTGAAATCACAGAGTGATTTCTGTTGAACTCTGTGCTCTCAGGAAATGGGTGGCAGATCAACCTTTTCTAACTAAAGAGCATGCGATCAGTTCCTTCTCTTTATTGTATCTCAGGAGCTACCTGTGCATTTCCTGAGACCAAGGATAGGTCCCTGTCTCTGCATCTCCCAAAGCTGCTGCAGGATGGTTATGGTTTTATTTCTTCTTTTTAAAAAATATATATTTTATTGATATTTTACAGAGAGGAAGGGAGAGAGATAGAGAGCTAGAAACGTCGATGAGAGAGAAACATCAACCAGCTGCCTCTTGCACACCCCCTGCCGGGGATGCGCCCGCAACCAATGTACATGCCCTTGACCAGAATCGAACCTGGGACCTTTAAGTCCACAGACCGATGCTCTACCACTGAGCCAAACCGGTTTCGGCTATGTTTTTATTTCTACATCTCCCATGTAAGATACTTGTGAAATAAGTCTTCTTTAAAAACATTTTATTTTATGTTAGAGGGGAGAAGTAAATAAGCCTCCTAATGTTCTCTTCTTCTGCCTCCCCTCTTCTATCGCCACCCCCAATACTGCCCTGCAAGCTATGTCTGAGATATATAGACTATATAGCTATATACTGTAACATTCTCAATCTAAAAATCTTAGGCCATCTAGACGTCTGATGCATCTGCACCAGCAGTTGACATGCCCAAGGCCCCATTGAGACAGGCTGGTGAGCTGGGACAAGCCAGACAGGGAAACCGAGGCAGACAGTGGCATAGCCGTTCAGCCACCTGGTAAACCCTGTCTTCCCCACACCGGGGACGCTTGAGAGTGAACGGTTTGCACTCCCCCCCAGCCCCCTCCTCAGGCAGACAGATACAGAAATCCAGTGAGCGCCGCTTGCCAGCCACCCCGAAGGACACTGACGTTAGAGGGTAAACCTCATTTTGGTCCATCAGGATAACGCTGATGAATATATTCCACTGAGATCCTAAGACCTTCCTTAACCGTTCTTCCTTTAAAACCCCTCACAGCCAAGGTCCCAGCGCCTGCTCGCCCTTCCGGGAGCATGCCTGCTTCTCCCCGCCCCTCCTTCCCCCACAGGCATGCACCTAGGTCCTAGCCCAGCCGTGGGCAAACTACGGCCCGCGGGCCGGATCCGGCCCGTTTGGCTGTTCTCTCCGGCCCGCGGAGCTGAAAGAGCGGAGGGTTCTCTTGCTCTCCCCTCCGCTCCTTCACCAGCAGCCCAAGATGAGAGTGCCAGCATGGTCAGGCTGCTTTTGTTCCGGCCCTCCGGCCCAGTGTAAGAACCCATGGTGGCCCTCGAGTCAAAAAGTTTGCCCACCCCTGTCCTAGACTCTAAGGGACCCCACGAGGCTTGCAACCGGGGCAGCAATGGGCAGTGGCAGGCCATCCCTGGCAACCCCCCTGAGCCTGCCCCCAAGGCCCCTTCTCTCTGGCTTCTCAGCCAGAGCAGCCCAGCGTGGGCTCAGCTCCCAGCCCTTTCTTATTCACATCCCCACCTTTCACAAAGGTCCTCTACCCCTCACCTGGCCCGTGTTGTGAAATCTTTCCTGCATGGAGTCAAGAACCCACGCCCTACCGGCCAGCCCTAGGCAGACCCGCCCGCTCAGGGCCGGTCCCGGCTCTGGCCCCGCCATAACGGGAAGGTGGCAGAGATGGGCCTGGGAATCCCGAGCGCCACCTCCTAGGCTCCCTCTACCCATTACGCCCCCCCAGCACCCCGGGGACGCGCTGTGCGATCCAGAACTGCCGGCTGGTAGCCCGCCTCCGCGCTCGCTCTGTTCCTGAGGAGGGGAATCCAGGACAGTTGCTGCTATTATAAATAATTATGGCACTTTCCAAACCCCAGCTTTCATAACTCCGCGCCGTCTGTTCTGGCGCCAGGTTCGCGTCCAGATATTGTTTTCATGTGGTGTCTGGGAGGTTTCTTGCTGTCAACTCTTTATGGACAAGTGTTTGCTTATTGAGTTTTCTTCTGGGCTATAGTGTGAAAACATCCCCCCCCCCCCCCCGCCACCCCTTTTGGTCTTATTTTGCGCGCTTTATGCTCAGTGACTGTTGTGGGATCCAGCTGAGGAGCCCACATACCCGCTTAGGTTGGTCCTCTGTGGGTGGCTCAGAATGCCTGTGACATTTATGGCTTGCAGAAGCCGAGGGGGTGGGCTGCTCCCATACCCTCCCTGCAAGCATAGGTATGTCATGTGTTTGCCAGACCATGCTTAGCTATGTCCCTTTGGAATTTTACCACAACTTCTTTTTTTTTTTTTTTTTTTTTTTGGACAGATTCTCCACACTTTAAAAAAAAATCTGTAAACGATTATTTCTTGCAGCTTTATGAGAAAGTTATGTATGTTCGGTGGATTGTTCAGGAAGGGGTGAGAGAGAGAAGGAAAGAGAGGAAGGGTATAGATTTGGAGGATGAGTGGGTCGTCCCCTGACAAAATGTGACAGCTCAGAGATTGGTGGATGGGGTGGACAGAGCTCTGGTACACGCCGGTGGGGGATGAGCCTTGTAGCTCAAACATAAAGCGCTCAGAGCACCCGGGTAGCTCACTCTATCGACCGAGGATGTCTCCTATGCATTTCATGCGGCTCATTATTATTCCTTTCATCCCATTGGTGAGTGGTCCAGGAAATAGCTTATGGCTAACCATCGAGAATGACAATAAAATTTAGATGAAAAGAAGTTGCGATGGGTAACCAACCCGTTATGTTCAAGGGTTCAGATGTTTTTCATTCGCTGGGTCGTGTGCATGTTCAAAATAGAGATTTTTTGGGGGGAGCTCAATTAGGAGAGACAGAGCTGGACCAGAGATGAGCATGTGTTAAATTAACCTAGTCATTAGTTTTTAATTTAAATATTGTTCAGCTAAATAATTTGGCACCCTGTAGGTCTCGGCGGTGCTGGGAGGGCAGTGTCGGCCCATCACTAATTACCCGCAGGGGCGACCCCGCCCCCTCTTCTCAGAGGAACGTGGAGCCAGCAGCTTGTTTTTTTGTGGCAAAAATATTTCCCTGCACTTGTTTCTTTTGTGGGAATATTTTTTTTTCGCACACGGATGGCCGGTACTGCGGAGTGAGCTTTCACCAACTTCAGGCCAATTCGCTTTAGAGCGTTTAGAAAAGGATCCCTTATCTTGAAATAAGAAAAGTAAGTAAGGGAAAGAGCGGTCAGCCTGTGACAACTCGGGGAGAATTGGGTTTGAGGCTCAGACTGAGGACTTGCCCTGTTTCACGATTCCGAGTTGAGTGTTTTCTACCGTAGATGGGCCTCCTCAGACTTCCCCCAGCATGCCTTTCTGTCTCCCCCACCTGGCACTTGCCTTTTCTCTTGCAGACTTCCCTTCTCTCTCTTCTCTACCAGAGGAAAGTGCCAGCTCATTCTCCAAGACTCAACGTTCTCTACACACCTCATTTCCTAAAGATAGTTCAGAAATCTTTTTGTGTCATCACTCTATATTGTATATACTTTTTTTTTTAAAGAAAGTGTTTTTATTGGTTTTAGAGAGGAGGGGGTGGGGAGAGAAACATCATTGAGAGAGAAACATCAATTGGCTGCCATCTGCAGGCCCTTCTTGGGGGATTGAACCTGCAATCCGGGCAGGTGCCCTGACTACACATTGAACTGGTGACCTCCTGGTGCTTGGGTCGATGCTCAACCACTGGACCACACCGGCTGGGCTGTACATACCTCTTTTGCAGCTTTTATGTGTTAAAGTGGAGTTACAATATTCATGCATTATTACTCGAAAATAATGACTTGTGCTCTGCGGAAAGAGCGAAGGTGCCATAGAAAGTGAGGGTGATGATGTCTGTTGTAGCAGTCCGTATAACCACCTGTGCCGATCCAGGAGTTCCTGGGGGCGGTGTGAGATGGAAGGCCAGGACCTGCCCTTCCCTCCATGGGTCTCATCCTTCTTGCCTCTCACAGGGTAGTCATCTTATGTGGGGGAGATTCTGGTGTGAGAAACACATAGTTTTGAATAATGAGCTCTAAGCACAAGCCCAATGCTTTTATCTGGTCCCTAAGTGAAGAACTGGCGACCCATCTCAATTCTAGCAGAAACACCGACTGTGATCAGCTTCTTGAGAGAGACAGGTCAACATTGAATGGTATGGGTGTCTTCAGGAGATAATTTTTTGTGAATCTGATTTCACCTGTGTGCTGGCTGCAGGGCCATTCCCCCGCAGGTGAGTGCTTAGCAGCCGTGGGCAAACTACGGCCCTCGGGCCGGCCTGCGGGCCCGTTCAGCTATTCTATCTGGCCTGCGGAGCCGAAAGAGCGGAGGGTTCTCTTGCTCTCCCCTCCGCTCCTTCACCAGCAGCCCAAGATGGGAGTGCCAGCATGGTCAGGTTGCTTTTGTTCCGGCCCTCCGGTCCAGTTTAAGAATCCATGTGGCCCTCGAGTCAAAAAGTTTGCCCAAAAAGTTTGGCTTAGGGTCTCTGCATCACATGTCTTTCCTCTGTTAGATCAGCTTGCGTGGAGGCTGGGTCCACGTCTCACACATTTGAGTTGGGGCTTTATGGAGGATGCTCTGGCTTAGCTCACTAAATGTAGCAACATATCCCCTATTATAATATCTCATAAGGATCCAGTAAATACTTATTGAAGAAATTAATGAACTAACAAAGGAACAATGGAGTTGGGTGAGCTTATCAGAGCGCAGAAAGTCCTTTTGTTTTTGCTGGAGAGACGATCATGGACTGATGGAATATCAAATGTGGAAGGCACTTGGGGATTATTTTGTAAAAACCCCTTTATATGATACATTTTCAAAAAGTGAATTTGCCCAATATCGCTTCCATTTACTTATTCTGCTAACCTTTTTCTAGATATATTGGGGTTTAGCTGACACCCTTGTAAAGTACAATAACTACACTAGATAGTGTTACTGCTTTATGATCTTTGTGGAAATATTTTCCTTTTAACATTTGCATGTTACATTAATTTCAACTTAGTATTTCAGTATTTTGTTTACTCTTTTCACCTTAAGGAAAAATTAGTGACCATAAACTTGTTTTTTTCAAGAGCAGAGACAATATGTAATTCATCTTGTATCCTCTTTGCTTAAGACAATAATTGGCATTTGCTCATTCAAAAGTTTTGTTATTGAAATGTGTGAACTGGGAGAAGCTCTGAGTCAGTTATTTGGTACTTTGAGAAATTAAGAATCATAGTGCTGCTATTAGGGACCTTTAGAGATCTTCTGCAACTGGGCTTTTAAAAGATTTTTACTTAAAAATATATTTTTAAATATATTTTATTGATTTTTTACAGAGAAGAAGGGAGAGGGATAGAGAGCTAGAAACATCGATGAGAGAGAATTATCCACCAGCTGCCTCCTGCACACACTCCACCGGGGATGTGCCTACAACTAAGGTACATGCCCTTGACCGGAATCAAACCCGGGACCTTCCAGTCTGCAGGCCGACACTCTATCCACTGAGCCAAACCAGTTTCGGCTAAAATATATTTTTATTGATTTTCAGAGAGAGGAAAAGAGAGGGAGAGAGAGAAACACCAATGAGGAGAGAGAAGCATCGATGGGCTGCCTCCTGCACGCCCCCTCCTGGGGATTGAGCCCCAAACCCAGACATGTGCCCTGACCAAAAATCGGTTTAGTCTGGTGATAATCAGTTTCAGAGATAATATTTGACTTTTAGGTAACTGATGCTGGTTTGAATCCCATGTTTGAAAGACAGATGCAGTGGGTAACCCATGAAACATATTTATGGAAGAAACCTTGTTCACAGTTTATTGCTAAATATTGTTTCTTATCCATTGAGCTGCACTTGTCATTTTGAAGGTAAATCTTAGCCCTGAGCCCTTCTGAACTGTGGACTGACATTCGTATGTAACACTTTTTGTCCACGTACTTTAAATTCCATAGGGAAATAGTGAGACTTTAGACGTGTACTATCATCTGACATTAAAAAAATGAATAAACAAGTAAAATATGCACACACATATATGGGAACTTACACATATGTATTTCTAACTCTACTTTTACAATATCCTGCCATTCATTAAATTTCAATTATTGTATATCTAGCAATCACTTAGTAAAACTTGAAAACAATGAATGTGGCCCTTAGGACAGTAACAAATCCAAGGGGGGAGGATTTAAGGTCTTTCACAACCAGGCTAAAAATACAAATTAGTGCACATGAGTAGGCAGCTCACTGAAGGTATCTTAAAAACAAATTAATGTTCAGAAAAGGGGACCCAATGCTAGGTTTGGAGGACAGAGACACAGACAGCCCACCCTTCACTTGTGACGGAAATGGAGCCCCATCATGTCAACGATTTGCCCAGAGTCACTGGCAAGCAGGCCAACTCAAGACTCGTGACTATTGTACGTTAACTGACTGACTTCAAATAAAAATTGGCAGCATTTAGTAATTACTGAGAAAAGCTCAGGATGTTATCTTTTTTTTTTGGCCTCAGTGGGAGGAATGGTGTTGAAATAGTCTTCAATGAAGAACATATTGTACTTGATTTTCTCCTTTGGACAAGGGAGACCGGCTCCGTGGCCATGGTAGAGTGTGTGCTGGAGGCAGCCAATGGCTCCTGGAGGTGAAAAGACAACAGGAGTGTTATCTCTTCTTCTTCTACTCGTTCTTCCCTAGCAACCCATCCACTTCTAACGGAATAACCTTGCTCATAGAGACCAGGTGTGTAGTTATTTCCAATGACAAAGAAGCACAGAGGTAGGGATGGGTATGCAAAGGCCTTTGCTGCTGTGATGCACCCTGACACTTACCTCCTGGCATAAGTGCATTGGGGGAAGAAAGGGTGCAGTGCGTTCCCTTACCTGTGGTCAGTAGATTACATGCTCCTAATGGGAAGAGGTAAGAAACTGTGTGTGTGTGTGTATACTGAATATGTAAACATATACAGTCTTGAAAACTGAGTTTCTGGTTTTTGAAAATGTAAAGACATATTTCCACAATTTATTTTGCAGACCTTTGCAGAGGCAATTAGGTTTAATGTGAATTATGGAGTTTTTGAAGTAGTTAACAATGCTCCACAACTTCTGGAAAAGCAACTGAAAAAAATTCTACAAAGCCAGCAACCTCGCAATCCCATCTATGATGTTGTACGGAAAACAAAGAATGATACTAACCCTGCTCAGACGAGAGCCCCCTCTACAGCTGAGACCATTAACATCAACTACAGTGTTATGGTAAGGAGGTGCATTTGAGTTTATATCTTGCTAGACAGGTGGGTGATTATGGTGTGTCAATGAGGGTCCATCCTCCGTAAAAACTGTACCATTGTAGTGAGTGATGTCGATAATGGGGAGGCTATGCATGTGTGGGGACGGGGTAACTGGGAAATCTCTGTACCTTCCTCTCAATTTTGTTGTAAACCTAAAATAGCTCTTAAAAAAAAAAAGTCTTGCTGTGGCTGGTGTTGTTACATGGTTAGAGCATTGGCTGGTGCGCTGAAGGGTCACGGGTTTGATTCCCAGCCAAGGACATGTACCTGGGTTACAGATTCAATCGTCAGCCCCCTGGTCAGGGCACATGTGGGAGACAACTAATCAATGCCCCTTGGTGGTAAGTGCACTCCCACAGCCAACCCACCCCAGCAGGCCAGCCTCCCTCAGTCCTTCCCCCTGGCCATCCAACCTCTTGCAGTCCCTCCCCTCGGCCAGCAGGCCCCGATTACCTGATTGGGGCTAGGCCCTGGGCTGGGATGGGGAACTGGGAGAGGGTGGTGGCATATGCGGCGCCTCTCCCGGGGGCGGGGGGGGGGGGGCGAGGGTTGGCTCCTTCCTTGGGGCCAGTGGCCAACCTCCTGCACCCCATCTTTACCCTGTAGCCAACAGGCCCTGATTGGCCCAGCCCTGATTGGCCCTGATCACTAGCCAGACCCAGGGAACCCCATGCATGAATTTTGTGCACCAGGCCTCTAGTGTGTGTGTGTGTGTGTGTGTGTGTGTATAAAGCTGTTATAAAAAAATAGTGCACAAACACATGCCAATCATATTAAACTATTTCTACATCACTATTAGAATAAGTAAAATAAGCAGCAAACAAACATTGATAATACCAAATGCAGCCCAGGATGCTAACCAACTAGAACTCTTACATTGTTGGTGACGATTCCATTTTGGAAAACAGTTTCATAGTTCTAAGTTAAACATATGCCCTACTACCTATTTACCCTACTCCTGTGTGTTACCCAAGGGAATTGGAACAGTTATATTCCCACAAAAACTATATTTGAATGCTTATCATTGCTTTATTCATAATCACCCAAAACTAGAAGCAGTCCAGGTTTCTTTTAACTGGGAAGTAGTTAAACAAACTAGCTTCATCCATACAGTGGAGGACTACTGAGCCATGAAAAAGAATGAACTAGTGATCCATAGGAGAACACTGATCAATCTCAAATGCATTATGCTAAATGAAAGAAGCCAGAGTCAAGGGCTGTATACTATGTTGATTCCACTATTGTGGCATTCTGGAAAAGGCAGAATTATAGAGGCAGAAAAGTAATCCATGATTGCTAGGGACTGGGGTTAGAGGGAGACATTGATGGCAAAGTGGCACGAGTATGTTTGGGGGATGTTGGAACTATTCTGTATCTTAATACAATCACAGTTACATGCCTGTATATTTGTCAAAACTACCCTAGAAAGAATGCATTTTATTGTGTGTAATTTGTACCACAACAAATCTAACTTTAAAAAATAATCTACTGGCAGACAGCCAGGCTTTATTTGGTTGCCTTGTGCATCTAAATATCATTTTTGTTAATCTAATCATAATATTGTGCGGCCCTCACAGCCTCGGGGTAAAATGTAAACTCTTCCGTGTCCTTGAAAGACTGTTCATAACCGGGTCCCCGCCTACTTTCTCAGCCTTCTCCCACCACCTCTGAAATCTCAGCCTGTGGTGCGGCGGTGATAGATGTGCCTCTGGTTCCTCTCCTGCCGCCCTCCCCTGCAACCTTGCTGATCATGCTTCGGGACACAGGCTGAGTGGCGTGTGCTCCGGGAAATCTTTGCTGTCTGAGTGCCCAGTGTGACCTCCCCCAGAAGCCTGGACAGACAGCCTTGGAAACCCTCCCCTGTTGCTACCTATTGAATCACCCGCTACCTCCGTGAGGACAGGGTCTCTTCTCTTTCCCACCTACCTTTGTGTCTCCAGGACGGTGGCTGGGGATGTAAATATTTAACAGAATTTCCTAAAATTGGAAGGACCATAGGCCTTCCGTGGCCACAGTGGCCTTACCAAGCGTTCTGGTTAGCTTTTTTTTTCTCTTTCCCCTGATAGGGTTTATTTTAAATCCGGGTTATGACTACGAAGATACTGAGATTGACTGAGCTTTATCTCATTCCTCTTCCTCCAACAGTAACTTAACCCTGGATTCAGTTTTTGTGAACCTGTGAAATGGAGATGATAGTTGGTGCAGGGTTGTTGAGAGAATTTATTTATTTATTTATTTTAAATATATATATTTTATTGATATTTTACAGAGAGGAAGGGAGAGAGATAGAGAGCTAGAAACGTCGATGAGAGAGAAACATCGACCAGCTGCCTCTTGCACACCCCCTTCCGGGGATGTGCCCGCAACCAAGGGACATGCCCTTGACCGGAATCGAACCTGGGACCTTTCAGTCCGCAGACCAACGCTCTACCACTGAGCCAAACCGGTTTCGGCTGTTGAGAGAATTTAAAGAAGCATTAGAAGGCAAGGAGTGGCTTCAGATTTGTGACCCGGGGTTCTGGCTCCTGTGCGAACAGAAGGTGGAGAGGCAGGGCTGCCAGCAGTAGCCGGAGGGCGCTGTTGCTCCAGCGACGAGGCTCCAGTTGTCCCGAAAGCTGATTATTCATTCCTTGACACTCTTCTTCTTTCTCACTTGTCCCCCAATAGTGTCTGAATCGTGAAGAAGGCATTCAGTGGATCAAAAGAGAAAGACTGCCGGCGTTTCTGGAAAGTGATTGCTATTTTGAATACAGGTATCGTGGTCTCATTAGTGTACATCTTTTTTAAGCGCTGACTTTTTTTTTTTTTTACCCAAAATTATTTTTCTGCGCTTTCTTAATGAAATTTCATTTAAATCCATTGGAGCGTGAATCCTCGTTGCTATAGTATAAGAATTATAGAGCATTGGTAAAAAACAAAACGAAACAAAACAAAAAACAACCTCGTAACTTTCCCAAAGAGATTTCACAGAAACAGGACCTACGAAATGTAGTACTTGAGTTGTGCTTCGTTAATCGTTATATGTTTTAAATTATCTACTTATCAGGTGATGATGGCATTTATGTGTAGGGCGTTACAGACGGAGCGTAAGCGTGCCATGGGAAAGACAGAACGTTGTGGTGCAGAGCCAAGTTTACCTTTTCTGTGCCCTGACTTTTCAAGTATAAGTACCCAAACATTCTGAAGCGTTACTAAAATAGGACCTTTGCTTATAACAGTCGTTTAAAAAATATACGTAAAATAAGTTAAACAATCATTATTAGTTTGAAGTTCCATGAATAAGCTACTAATCTGAGCAGATCCCAAGAGAATCATCTTGCAGAGTTAGGAAGGGAGATTGGCTTGAATACATAAAATAAAGTTTTAGTGTTTCTGCTTCCCCTCCCTCCGCCTCCAAGTTCTACCATATTTTAAACTTGCTTCCAATTTGTATGCTTTCTGAAATGCAGGTTAGCAAAATTGGTCTCTCAAGTGAGATGGAGTACATCAGGCATGTATATCGCACTAGATACAGCTTTTTCTCCCTGGGTCATGAGAAAAGCAGCCACTCCCCCTCCTCCTACCACAGATGAAGATAATGCTGTCATTATGAAGAAGTTCTACATTTCTCTCGGCGAGGTAAAAAAATATGAATGTTTCTTTGTGAATTAGCACTCCAATAAAACTCGTTTTAGAAGCATGCATCTCATCTATACCACCTGAATAAGAAAAAAATTATTTCAGATACTTCAAAAGGCAGTCTTGACAAAAATCCTTGTGGCTTTCTACTCACTCATCTGCCCTGTGCTCTTCCAGCTGAAATGTACCTAGAATTATCCTCATGTGTGAGAAGGAGCAGATGCAAGATTGAAGAACACGTTCACTGTCACCCAGGGGAACATGGGTAGATGCTTTTATTGTTCATTCCGAATTTTTATTCTGTGGATTCTGTAACTGTTACTGAGACCCCAATATTTGAGTCCATCAGCCTGGCCCAAAAGAAATGTACAAGCAGCTTTCAGGACAATTAGGGCCTCATCACTGGAGCAGCAGTGACCTCTGATTTTTTTTTTTTTTGCCTCTGATGACCAGATTCCCTCTCTTGGAATACACTTCCAATACACAATTCTCTACAAAATCCCGAATGTCAAACGTGCGGCCCGTGTGTTGACACTTTCCTAGTTCCTGTTCATTGCTAATGCATCATGGCAATTTCCCTACTGAGCTCCAGAACTTGGCTCCAAAATCTTTTTAACACAGCTCTGTGGGCAGGCACGTCCAGTCGATCAAAGATGTCATAGGAGAGGAAACCTATTGGCCATCTATGCTGGAATGGGCAGACTTATCCTGTCTTAACTTGAACATTTTGTATTCGTGTGTAGATTCTATTCAGTTTTGTAGTTTGGCATTTCTTTAAGTGACATTTGTTTTTAAATTATGCGATTTCCATGATTTCCACCGAGTAATGCTTAGGGATGTACCAAAGGCACATCTTTCATTTTTATACTTACTTTGAAGGGTTTATTTTGTTTCTTTTAACTTATATGTTATAGAAATGTCATAAAATGTGTACTGAGAGAAGAGGTCAGTAAACATGCAGAGGGAAGAATTCATTTGGGGGAAAAGTTCTGGTGCCCTATATGTAAATGTAAGCTACCTATACTAATAAAAAGGGTAATATGCTAATTAGACCGGATGTCTTCCAGATGTCCTTCCTGACAAAGCCGGGAAGTGGCCCACTGTCCCGGGTATCTGCGGCTGCGGCCAGCCTGGGTGAAGCTTCCCCTGGTTCTGGGCGCCTGCGGCTGGCCCAGGCAAAACTGGCTTGGGTCCCAGGGGCCTGCGGCCGGCCGGCTGGAGAAGGGAAGCCTGGATCCCGGGTGCAGGGGCTGAGGCAGAGGTGGTTAGGGGCGATCAGGTCAGCAGGGGACTAGTTAGGGGTGATGAGGCTTGCATGGGAGCAGTTAGTGGCAATCAAATCAGCAGGGGAGCAGTTAGAGGCAGGCAGGCAGGCAGAGGTGTTTAGGGGTGATCAGACAAGCAGGTAGATAGATGGGTTAGGGGTGATTAGGCAGGCAGGCAGGCAGACAGGCAGGCAGGCAGGCGAGTGGTTAGGAGCCAGTGGTCCTGGATTGTGAGAGGGATGTCTAACTGCCAGGATGGTGCCTATATATATGTCTGCCAGGATGGTGCCTAAACTAGCAGTCAGACATCCCCCAAGGAGTCCTATATATATGCCTAAGAGACAAGAATGACCGTCGCTATGATGTGCACTGACCACCAGGGGGCAGACACTTGATGCAGGAGCTGCCCCCTGGTGATCAGTGCACACCCTCAGCCAACCTCCCATGACTGGCCAACCTCCCCTGGTCCTTCACCTTGGCTGCAGCCCCAGCCAGCAGCCAGCAGAAAGGCCCTGATTGGCCCTGATCACTGGCCAGGCCTAGGGACCCAGCCATGCATGAATTTCATGCACTGGGCCTCTAGTCAAATATAAGAGAGTAAAATCCAAGCCTTTTTTCCTCTTCTATTTCCTGTGATTAAACAAACAAACAAACAAACAAACAAACAAAAAACCCTCTATTGGTCTACTTAATACTTAAACTATCTTTTTAATAGCTTTTGAATTTTAAGGAATCAAACTTCTCTGGATTCTTAGATCATTTAAACCACGAAACTAGATAGGGATCAATCTTTATGACAATTGGTAACATTTCTTTGGGTCTCCAGTTATACCATCTGAACATGAACAATTGATCCATCTCTTAAAAGTATAAAGTGGAATAGCTAACTGCTTCTATGCCTGACTCACTACTTCTTTTTCTCTTCTCTTCTCTTCTCTTCTCTTCTCTTCTCTTCTCGCACACTTGAAATAGAAAGCACTCTTGCATATTGGCTTCTCTCTATTCCTTGAAAATTCCCTAATCTGGTCTCCTCCTACTGCTTAGGATTCTGCTAGGACTAGAGAAGTCACTTAGTAAATATACACTGAAAGAACTTATAAGTAATACTAAATGACTTGGTTTTAATGGAAGGAAAAGATGAAACAAAAGGAGATTAGAGTCTTTCAATGTATAGGAGCACGAAAAAATAATTTTCCTCCCACTTTGCTAAGTTCTTCTGGCCTGGCTAATCATCCAAGGAACAGAAACAGATCATCAACAGGAGAAAATGTCCCAAATGTATTACAAAGTGGGGAACCTGGGGTCGCACTGGGCCCACTGAGGTCTACGCGCCATTCGGGACTAAGGAGAGGGGGTCAGGGGTCTAGGATTTTCCAAAAGAAAGTAGGCAATTCACAGCAAGAAAGAGCAAGCATGTAGCAAACACATTCTAACTGTACCCCTGACCCCCAACCCTAAACAGTGGGACACAGAGGGAAGTTCACCAAATGGGCATTGTTGGATTTCTTCCCTTCGGCACATTCAGTTCCTATTCCTGTGCTAAGGTGTTGCTCCCTTCCATTAAGTAGGAGTTTCTACCCAAAGCCCTTTAAACAGGTGAGGGGGTGGGGCAAAGGTTCGTTCTGAGTCTTTTTGTCTCTTAATAACCAGCTTAAAAATCAATATCCGGCCGAAACCGGTTTGGCTCAGTGGTAGAGCGTCGGTCTGCGGACTGAAAGGTCCCAGGTTCGATTCCGGTCAAGGGCATGTACATTGGTTGCGGGCACATCCCCGGTAGGGGGTGTGCAAGAGGCAGCTGGTCAATGTTTCTCTCTCATCAACGTTTCTAGCTCTCTAGCTCTCTCCCTTCCTCTCTGTAAAATATCAATAAAATATATATTAAAATTAAAAAAAATAATTATCCCAAAAAGCACAGTTAGGGTGGCAAAACTTTTATCCACAGAAAACCTTACCCTTTAGAGCAGGCGTGGGCAAACTACGGCCCGAGGGCCGGATCCGGCCCATTTAGCTGTTCTATCCGGCCCTGACGGAGCCGAAAGAGCGGGCCGTAGCCTTTAATGTAATGATGTTTACTTTGAATTTATATTAGTTCACACAAACACTCCATCCATGCTTTTGTTCCGGCCCTCCCGTCCAGTTTAAGAACCCATTGTGGCCCTCGAGTCAAAAAGTTTGCCCACCCCTGCTGTAGAGGGACCAGTGACTAAACACACAGCACCCCTCATTCCTCTCTCGTGCTTTCGATCTCATCGTGTGGCCTGGTTGCTCCGAGAGTTCCACACAGTGGTCAGGGAGCGGCACCTAGCCCACCGGAGGCCTGCCCCTCCTGAGCGTGTTCCTTAGGCCGAGGGCCAGCGGCCGACCCCGTTGGAGGAAGGAGACAGACGGGAGAGCAATGCTGGAAGCTCCCTTCTCTGCTTACGCTGAACCTGGGCTCTCTTAGAAAAACAGATGAGGATGTCACAGAGAAACCTGAGCAGAGGAACTTTGCCCAGAGGCAAAGGGCTTCTTGGGACTGGGATTCTAGAAGCTGAGAGTCCGCTTGGGATTTGGGTCAACCGGCTCAAGGGTACACAAAGCAACGGAAGCATAGAAGGCTGCCTCCAGGGGTAGGGAGAGTCAGGGGTCAGTCTTCATGCAGCCTCCCTTCCAAGCGACGTTACAAAAACCGAATCTAAAGTGAAGTGGCAGTTGAGCTTCGAGATGTTTCCTGTGCTACTGAGAGCGAGTCTGTCATATTAGGGAGGAGCTGTTCAAAACCCTGAGCCAGGTCAGACAGATTTAGGGGCATGAAATACTTGGGAAGGTTGTAAAATGGGGAAAAAAAGAGGCATCCAAGGACTCATGAGTCATGGTGACGGCCAAGTTCAAGTGAGATAGCACGCAGCGGCCGTGACTCCGGGGAGTGAGGGGGTGGGGGGCGCAGCCTGCCCCCTGGCGGAGGAGTGATGCATCTGACGGATGCCTCATTGTTCTCCTTTGGGCATCTCATGTGAAATGTATCCGAACTGAGGTTTCCTCCCCATTTTTCTCTTAGCTAATGCTTTTTTCTTTCTTTCTTTCTGTGTATAAACTTTTTTTTTCCCTTCATGGTATAATTTTACCCTTACACTTTGTACAATGCATATTGAATAATATAATGATTTGCCCAGGTTTGTGACAGGAAGACTGGTGCTAAGCTAACATTAAACACGCGTGCTGCTTCCTTCCTAGGCCTCCTTTTCAGACACAAAAGACTGGTTCGCGTTAGCCAGAAAGAGCCAGCAGACAGTGTCCACCTTCCCCGCTCTCCACAGCAAAACTGACACACCGTTCATTTCATCTGTTTCCGGTAAGCAGAGAGCGACACCGGATGACTTTAGAAGGCCTCTCTGAGTCTCCCGCTGCTGTTCTGGCCTTCCGGGACAACAGGAAGTGGTGGGGGAGAAAAATGCCCCCCCCAACTCCACTTTCTACCGTTCTTCAAGAGGTGACATGGCATAATAAAAAGAGGCCGAGTTTAGAATTCAACTCGGATACTTGCTGCCTGTGCTGCTTTTAGATGTGATTCCATTTCTGGGAGCTTTGCTTTGCTCCTCTGTAAATGTAGAATAATGACGCAAGCTAAAATGGACAGACAATGCCTGGCCGAGTGCTTGGTACCTGAGAGGCAAGTGTTTGTCTTGCCTTGATCTCCTGTCACTATGTCCAGATTCTTCCTATGAAGCCTTTGAAATAAAAGTGGGCACAACAGCAGAGTTTCAAGGGGGACACTTGCCATGTGAAACCACCGAGTCTGCATATTTCACTGATTCATGGAAGAAAGAGGAGAGAGGAGCCGAAGACTCTATCTTTAGGAAAAAAAACATAAAGACAATCCATGTGTATTATTTGTTAGCTTTTATAAAATAAGCCGTTTTGTAATTTTATTTATTTTCTTTTAGTGAATCCTCACCTAAGAATATTTTTTCCCCCACTGATTTTTAGAGAGAGTGGAAGGGAAGGGGAGAGACAGACAGAGAAATATCAGTGTGAGAGGAACACATCGATTGGCTGCCTCCCACGTGTGCTCTGACCAGGGTCCGGCCCCTTGACCAGAATCGGACCCACAGCCCTTCTTCAGCCTGAGGGCCGGTGCTCTGCCACTGAGCCGAATCAGCTAGGGCCATTTTATTTTTAAAAAAAATATTTTTAATGACTTCACAGAGGAAGAGAGAGAGAGAAACATCAGTGATGAGAGGGAATCTTTGATTGGCTGCCTCTTGCACGCCCCACCCTGGGGATGGACCCCACAACCCAGGCATGTGCCCTGATTGGGAATCAAGCCGTGACTTCCTGGTTCATAGGTCAGTGCTCAACCAATGCGCCACGCTGGCTGGGCAAGGGCCATTTTGTAATTTTAATGATGGGTTGTGAGTAGAATCAGGACAACAGGAAGTTGTAACGGAATCTTTCTGATAAAATAGTGATTTTTAAAAAATGGCCCGTATGACTCCGGTTCTGATCTGCTCACGTATGGTCTAGTTATCTGTGGTAGCTAATTTCACTTTATCATACCACGTGAAATATTACAGCGTCTGCAGGCATACCCAGGGCTATTGTAGGTTGGATTCCAGACAACCACAATAAAGCAAATATCGCAACAAAACTGGTCACACGATTTTTTTTTTTGGGGGGGTTTCCCAGCACATATAAAGGCCATGCTTACATTATATTGTAGTCTATTAAGTGTGCAATAAAGTTATGTTAAAATATATACCTTAATTTAAAAATGCTTTATTGCTACAAAATGCTACCATCATCAGGGTCTTCAATGAGTCGTAATCTTTGTTGGTGGCTGATTTTGTCCTGGTAACAGCAACGATCACTGATTAGGGTTCACCATAAGTACAATAATGATGAAAACATTAGAAATATTGCAAGAATTCCACAGTGTGACGCAGAGACACAAAGAGGGCAAATGCTGTTGGAAAAAATGGTGCCAGTGAACTCACTTCACTTAGAGCTGCCACAAACCTTCAGTTTGTAAAAGACACAATATCTGGCCGAAACCGGTTTGGCTCAGTGGATAGAGTGCCAGCCTGCGGACTGAAGGGTCCCAGGTTCGATTCCGGTCAAGGGCACGTGCCTTGATTGCGGGCACATCCCCAGTAGGGGGCGTGCAAGAGGCAGCTGATCGATGATTCTCTCTCCTGGATGTTTCTAACTCTCTATCCCTCTCTCTTCCTCTCTGTAAAAAAAAATCAATTAAAAAATATTTTTAAAAAAAGACACAATATCTGTGTAGTGCAATAAGACAAAGCACAGCAAAGCACGGTATGCTTCTACACTTGTGCAATGTACATATTCAAATGCTTTAATAGAGTTGGCCTTTATGGATTGACATTCTATATCAGCATAGACTATTACATATTCTGTATAGGGCTGTCAGATATTTATAGTTTATCTGCCCCGACTCCCTTCCCCATCCAGGGAAGACATGGCTAACCCCTGCGGGCAGCTTTTTCTCCACCAAGTGTGGCTTTAGACTCCTCCTGCAGGCCCTGGTCCACGCAGTCACTACCCGTGATAACAGGACTCAGTTGCCATCCTGGCTCTGAGTAACATCTAGTTAGTGTAAAAAACGTCTTCTGTATCCATCTATGACCTAACAGCCTTTTTATCATTTAAACACAGAGAGTGTCATCTTTGATGATGGAGTTCACCCCAGGACGCAAAAGCACCCATCTAAAGCCGCTGGATCCGTTTCTGTAGCGGAAGAAGAGGAGGAGGAGGAGGGGTCTGTAGCTCTACCAGATACTCCTTCTCACGCTCTTCTGAGAATATACCTTGAGAAGCAAGTGGATGCTGAAAGCCGGGCATTCCACTTCCCAACCTATGAAGATTTTTTAATATCCTATACAAACTTCGTGTTGGTATTAGTAGTTAATCAAATCCTTGGCGAGCCACTTGAAGAAAGTCCAGGTTACGTAAATTTCACCAATATAACAGAAGTGATCGTTGATGAGTTGGAGCCTACTCCGGACAAGAAGGACGTGTTACCTGAAGAGACTCCGCCCGTGAAGGAGGAGGCAGAGGAGAGATTAGAAGGAGCAGAATTAAAGCGCGAGAGCGTTGCCTCTGAAATGAGGGCCGATTGGTGCCTTTCTCACAAAACTTACGACATTGGCAATAGGAAGGAGTTCGAAAGATTTAAGACATTTATGAAAGGCACATTAGGGGAGAGATATTGGTGGCTATGGATGGATATTGAGAGATTAAAAGTTCTTAAGGATACTGGAAGACATCAAAGGTATTGCTATATTTTATTTTTTCAGTATTAAAAACGAGTTGTGGGGCATTAATTTGGGTAGCCTTCTTTCTCAAGCAGAAAACCTGAAATAAATATAAAAATGTAATGTATACTTTTAGAGGGATGAGCAATAAAATTTATATATATATATCAAGCAACCGGAATGCCAGAAATGGCTGGAATGAATGGAATGACCCATTGCTTTGATGCACACAGTGGCCCCCATCAATCCCCCCACCGCATCTCAATTAGGACTCTCCCACCCCAATCAGGGGCAGGGACGGCTGGCCAACCTCTCATGTCCCCTCCCCCCGACGGGCCAGATCCCACCCATGCACAGATTCATGCACCGGGCCTCTAGTTTTATAATAATAATATTGGTTCCACTAATTCTGTGATCTCAAAGCTTTTACTTAGTAGATACTAACAGCAGCAATTATTTGGGCTTGCACAATTTCTTTCCCAGAGATTCTAAACCTGCTTTCAGATTTATCATTCTGTTTTATTTCAGTGATATATTTTTATGGGAAAATCATGTTGTCTATCACACTGGCATAACATACATTATGTTATCTATCACACTGGCATAACATACATATAAAAGATACTTTCTTTTTTTCTTTCTTTTTCTTTTATCCTCACCTGAGGATATTTTTCTTTTCTTTTTTAAATTTATTAAGGTATTATATGTGCACATAGCTCACCATTGCCACCTCCCCCATAAAAGATACTTTTTAAAAAATATATATTTTATTGATATTTTACAGAGAGGAAGGGAGAGAAATAGAGAGCTAGAAACATCGATGAGAGAGAAACATGGACCAGCTGCCTCTTGCACACCCCCCTCCGGGGATGTGCCCGCAACCAAGGTACATGCCCTTGACCGGAATCGAACCCAGGACCTTTCAGTCCGCAGACCGACGCTCTACCACTGAGCCAAACCGGTTTCGGCCATAAAAGATACTTTTGAACAATGTAAGGACCTGCTGTTTCTAGCCTCCCCTTGGTTAACAAATTTCATGATCTTTAATTGGATGCCACTTAGAATTGTATATCTGAATGAGATACCTGCCAGATAGCATACTGGACAGCCTCTAGAGAACCCCTGGGGGCCAGCTGGGGTGCAGGTCTTTGTGTGGCTGCTGCAGCATATATTTTAGATCATAGTGAGTCTTTTTAAAAAATATATTTTTATTAATTTCAGAGAGGAAGGGAAAGGGGGAGAGAGAGAGATAGAAACATCAATGATGAGATGAGAATCACCAATTGGCTGCCTCCTGCACGCCTCCCACTGGGGATTGAGCCTGCAACCCGGGCCTATGCCCTTGACCAGAATCGAACCCGGGATCCTTCGGTCCGCAGGCGTTGGCACTCTGTCCACTGAGCCAACCCATCCAGGGCCCCAGCGAGTCTTAAGAACCCCGAGAGGACCCTGCTTTAGGAGAGTCCTTAACCTTGCCCGTGTTTTCCCGGATCTGCTCTGAAGCAGATCAGCCATGGCAGATCACCATTCTCACCGAGGAGTTGACTGAGTCTGTCCTCCTGACTGGCCCATCCCAGTCATTCCAGGGGCGTTGAGATCACAGAGCTCATTGGCTACACGAGATAGAGGAGCAGGGGGTCACCGAGGGGTTGGATGCGACGCTGAAGCGGAAGGAAGGCCACGACCTCTTCCCCGAGACGCAGTAGGGAAGTTAGACGCAGACAGCCTACCGAGGTGCTCCAGGCCCGGTGCTGTGTCAGTTCCCACGGTTCACGTGACAAATGAGCCCACGTGTACGGGACGTGAAGCAACACGGATGTATTCCCTTACAGGTGGGAGGTTGGGGGTCTGAGATGGGCACGCGGGGCCTTCTGAAAGGACCCAGGGGAGCGTCCATTTCCTGGCCCTCTCCCCGGATCCTGGCCCCCTCCCTCCATCTTCCAAGCCAACAGCATCCGGGTCCTTTCTTTTCTTCTCTGCCCTCGGCTTCCTGCTTCCCTTGTTCCTCTGGCTCTGACCCTCCTGCCTCGCTCTTAGACCTCTGGAGCACACAGGGGTCTTAGACCTCTGGAGCACACAGGGGTCTTAGACCTCTGGAGCACACAGGGGTCTTAGACCTCTGGGGCACACAGGGCTGGCTACCTTAGCTCCTACGGGGTAATTTCCTCAGCATCCTAGCCACTCCTTCAGAATCTCTTCCAAGGCACAAAACGGCCGTGGGTCCTGTGTCTTTGCAAGGCCCATGCATGGACTCAGCCTGTAGGAGCTGTTCCGCCGCCACCCCCACGTTGGCACGCCTGCCACTTAGCGTTGGCTCTGAGCGGGCCCATGACCTCGCTCAAACATTGTGAAGTGGAGATGACATTTGGCTCGCCGGATGTTGAACAATCGCACCCACGCGTGCGTGTGTTTTATTGCAGGCACCTTGAAAAGATGAAAAAAAATTACCTCGTGAGCAGCGGAGATTGCTACCTTTCTACAGAAATCTTAACAAAACTTAACTTGCAAGATGGCTCCCAGTGGAATGAAGTACACTTAACGAATATCCAGACTGAGGTTATAAAACCCATACTTCTGTACTGGTAAGAGAAATTATGTGACGCGAAGTTACCTGCTTTCACTTTCTTAGGCTAGTTACAAGTTACGTATATGTTTAAAAATATGTACCGTATTTGCCGGCGTATAAGATGACCCTTTGGCCCTGAAAAATATGCCTCCAAGTGGGGGGTAGTCTTATACGGCGAGTATATAACAAACTCTGTATTTTTAGTGGAAATGTTAGGGGTCGTCTTATACGCCGGCAAATACGTATTTTTCAGGGCCAAAAAATCGTCTTATACGCCGGCAAATACGGTAATCTGCCCTCACTGGTTCGGCTCAGCGGGTAGAGCGTCGGCCTGCGGACTGAAGGGTCCCAGGTTTGATTTCGGTCAAGGGCACGTACCTTGGTGGCGGGCACATCCCCGGTGTTACTTTCACCCACCAGTTTTATTTGCTACTATAAGTAAATACTAAAGTGTGTTAAAAATGGTCACAGGTGCATTTTATGTTCATTTTATTAGAAACTGTAAGGCTCCGGCTGGTTTGGCTCAGTGGATAAAGCATTGGCCTGTGGATGGGAGGGTCCCGGGCTCAATTCCGGTCAAGGGCGCATGAAATTTTCTTAATCAAATAGGTATATAGATTCTCCTTCTTCTCATGTAGCTAATAATTTGAATGCAACTTTAAAGTTATTTTTCTTCTTCAGATGAGTGTACATTGCCTCTTTATATGAATGAATGTTATTTCAGGCAGTTGATGTATCATGGGGAAAAAATGTGTTTTTTTTAAAGCGAGGCAGCAGAAAAAGGAGTAGAAATTGTTAGAAAAGGCCATGGCAAGACTGATAATTGTGAGCCCAAGTGGTAGACATTGTGTGAGCCCTTGACTTTTGAGGCCTATTGTGTAGTTTAATGTTAAATTTATTTCCCTCTCAACCAGGGCACCGCGGTTCTGCGTCACACACTCATATGCAATAAGTCGAGCCAGTGCCGAACTGAGACTGTGGCACCGCCGCCAAGAGAAACCCAGGAAGGATATTGACCCTTTTCCACAAATAGCAACCCTTTTGCCATTAAGACCTAAGTCTTGTATTCCACAGATATCTGATACGGAGGTAGGGTGCACATGGCTATTTTAATCTCTTCATTAAGTTTATAGAAAAATGTCCATGCTTGGGTTTTGTACACTAAATCTTAAGTTTCATCAGAGGCTCCTCTCTCTCTCTCTCTCTCTCTCTCTCTCTCTCTCTCTCTCTCCCATCGTTAGTATACATGCTGCAACAGTTCTATATAATAAAAGCCTAATATGCTAAACGTCTAGTCATTCGGTCGGCCATTCAACCAATCCAAGCGCAAAATGCTAATGATATGCTAAGGCTGCTGCTCAACTGCTTGCTATGATGCACACTGACCACCAGGGGGCAGATGCTCCAACCAGTAGGTTAGCTTACTGCTGGGGTCTGGCAGACCCGGATTGAGTGATACGGGCCAGACATGGCAGGGAATCCTCCCGCGGTCCCTCCCCGGCTGGCCAACCTCCTGTGTCCCTTCCCAGCCCCAATCCTGTACCAGTGGGGTCGAGAGAGGGTGTAGGCCAGGCTGAGGGGCACCCCCCCTCACACACACACACAGTGCACTATATAATGAAAGGCTAATATGCAAA